>RBNI01002592.1:0-18050 GCA_003990745.1 Jimgerdemannia flammicorona | reverse complement strand
CCCCCACTGCGATAAGGCCTGCCGTGAACGCACTATGTTGCGTAATAGCCAGAATACTGGAAAATACTGGAATGGAGCGAAGGGAGTGTGTACATGCTAACTCTTATTCTTTTTGAAGTGTTCATATGAACGTGACGTCATGATTTGTGACACCCCCCAAAAAAACGCGTGTCGCGCACTTCACTCCAACGTTTGTTCAATCATGTCAGATCACGACAAAGAGGTAAGCACGCTGACTGACCTTTTTACATACGCAAATAGCGCTGTGGCTGTTGCTCAAATGTAATTGCTTTGGGTTTTATTTCCATTCCCAGAAGTATGTTGCATCAGGTCAGTTTCATGTTATCTCTGTATCATCAGGGCATCAAAATGGTAACCTACGCCTGTATGGGCTCCACACTTTTGTGGATTACATATGGCCGATGCTTGGAAGGAGCTCTCTAGACACCTGCCAGGACGTTGTAGCCCTTGCTGTATTCCTCCTGTGCATACCACGCTACGGGGCTGTTTACCAGTTACCAGACTTGATGATATCCTACGCCTGTATGGGCTCCACACTTTTGTGGATTACATATGGCCGATGCTTGGAAGGAGCTCTCTAGACACCTGCCAGGACGTTGCAGCTCTTGCTGTATTCCTCCTGTGCATACCACGCTACGGGGCTGTTTACCAGAATATCAACTTGTCAGTGCCCATGCGAGTTGCAAGCTACGACTGACTTAGATATATTGAGCTTTGAACTAACCTTCCTTCGCTTGGAGGCTATCTCCACTTTTTTTTGAGAAAACACATTATCAAGATTGGTCTGTCTATGCTGCCCTCCAATATGTCTCCGAACACAGCAAGATGTACCCTGAAAATATAACATCAATGCTTGGAGAACTGAAAAACAAAATCGATTCACTCAGCCGTCAGCCCAACATGTTAAGTCATGCACGAAACAAAGCTGCTGCAATACACTCCAAGTTCGACAGGACAATTGAAAGAGCTGAAATTCAAAATTTGTTTCGAATGGTGGAAAAGAAGGTAAGGGTGTATTTATAATTCTCTAAAATAAGATTTGTCATTCGCACAAAGAAATTAAAAATATATATTCTTTCAGGAGGAGATTGAGGCACAAAAATCAGTATACAAAGCAGCAATGACGATGGAAGTCTTGAATGATAAACTGGGATTGGTAAGTGCAAGTATAATCACTTGTGGAACCATTTTATGCTTCTGGTGGTCAAATTTTTTTGTTTAATGATTACTATAGGAAAAGGACGCTGACACGTTGCCAGCGAAACGCCAGGCAGTAGGAAGTTCCCACAGTGGCTTTGACAAGGATGAAGACAACAGTGGCTCTTCATACCATCGTGAAGGAAGCGAGCATGCGGAACTTGGAGAAATAGAGGATATGTGTACAGAACCCGAAGAAAAGCAGGGTGAATGGTTCCGACCAGAAATTTTCATGGAGATCAAAAATGCTATTGAATCGGTGCGAAAAAATCCCCTGGGACATTTAAGGTGCATATAAACTGACGCTGTTGCTTGCGCTTATTTTATATATAAATGGTTGACACAAGTTCTTATTCATTTCTGCTTCTTCCCAGTCCAATGTATTATCTCATCCTTGATCTCCGTCCTCCTTCTATGGGGTCTCCCCAGTTTCGGGCAGTTCAGTACCTTAGTGAGTCACATTTGAAAGTTATAGGGAAAAGGGCAGAAGCTGCACGAAGCAGTAGATTCGATACATCACGTCCTGTACAGAAGTTACTCAATGTAGTGAGAAAAGTAAGACTCATTCTCCTGCATGTATAGGCACCTTAGCATCAAAGGAAATCGTTAGACTCAATTTTTATTGCATAATTGGCAGCTCTCTTCAAGACAACTCGCAGAGCTCTCTAGCTATATGCGTATTGAAGGTGCTACCGGCCTCCTTTTAAGGCTCCGGGCAATGAAGGATCCGTATCCACAATGCAGGCAAAACACACTCGAAGAACTGCTGAAGGAAGAATTGTCAGGGTTGCAAAGTAGCAATATGGAGGATCTGTCGAACAGTCAGATCGTGGTAGACTTAGAAGGTGTCAATGCCACAACAGAGGAAATACAATGGATTTTTCATGTGCTTGATCAGTGGTATGTGTCCATTATCGTATGTTAACCTTTCCATCTCTCTCTCTCTTTTTTTTTTTTTTTTTTTTTTTTTTTTTTTTTTTATTCTCTGTATATGTGATTGACGGATGTATTGCATTAGTCGACGTGTGATTTCCTCAGACGTGCTTTTTACGGACTTGACCGAACGTGATGTGGATATCAATCTTGTTAATCCATTCTTCGATACGTTGTGGGAAGGCTTGCATTTGCATTAGTGAGTACGATATTTAGTGATATGTCATAATCGAAGAAATAATTCTTATAACGTTTTTGTATTTAGCGGCGAGGGAGAGTCTAGGGCATCGAGAAACCGTCGCGGAGGATGCGGTGATCGTTTTGATTGGCTCTTTTCTGTAGGCTTTTTTTTGTATTCCTCTTCTACCTTTCTCTTTCAGTTTTAGTCAATACTTACATTGGCCATCTCAGTGTAATTCGATCCTGCCAGATGACGTCCGCGGTGTCGAACTGGGTGTCGCCGAAAATTCCGGGCCGCGTCAAGTCAATGATATGGAAAAGGCTCAGACTGACTTTATCAAAGCGGTAAAAACGGCTCGAGATCAGTTGATTCAAGCCATCAAGATCATCAAGAACAAGTGCAATTCCGAGCAACTGCCAAGCACTTTCGTAGACGGTATCAAGGCATTGTTTGCTATTGCTGTCAACGTCGTCGGTTATCAAGTCCAAGCACACACCGTATACTTTCTGGGTGGCAACGTTTTCGCTACATCCGAAATTGGGTATGCGAAATCCCTGGACTGGATGCATGACGCCCTAGATATGATCCACTTGGTGTTGCGTGTGAAGGTAAAATTGCCAACAAATTCGGTTTCGATCACTGATGCAAACATGCTTAAACTTGTTTCAACTTTTTTCAGGCACTCTTGCTACGATCGAAGCAAATACTCCAGGCACTGCTTACGGAGGCGATGATAGAGAGATCTGCAACACCCGTGCGCGCTCAGCTGGACGCATGGACCGTAACAGAATTGAATACGCCCCAAAAATCGAGCACAAAATCAAGGAAGATGGTCAAACCGAATGAATCATGTGATAGGTAAGATGTCTAATAGTGTAGAATACATTGTCAAAAGAGCATTGGAAAATTTTAACCATGAGTCAAAGAAAAAAAGATCAGAAGAGTTACTCTTGGCTTTAAAGAAGGATTTGATTAGTGAATTAGTGATTATTACTTCTTTTCTTAAGAAGGGCGAGAAAGCACTGGGATTCTCTTCCTTTATGTAATCTCACCTACTTGGTGTATAGCCTTCTCCTTCGTTGGAAGGTGGAGTAATTCCTACCGGACAGTATTTGAAACTGATGAGATCACGAGTTTTCTCTTTTTCCCTGGATTGTCAGAGCATTATCCAGACTTCGATATTTTCATTGATTCTCCCATGATTGTTGAAGAAACTAACAAACTCCTTCCCGACAAAACCTATGTTATTCCTAATTATACTCGTCGTTATCTCCAAGACCCTAATATTTATCATGTCGAAACTAGTGCTACTGACCTCAAAGACAGTGATTTCGCCATTGCTGCTTTAGAGATGAAAAATAACCAACTAGGACAAAAACTAAAATCTTTGCAAATACGAGAGCGACAGCCGAATTTTTGGATGGATTACTACTTTGTCTCTTAGTTTTAGTAAGGAAAAAATTTCGAGCTGATGCATCGAGTGACGTCAATGTTCACTTTGTCTGGTTTTGTTGCAGCACGCCCCATATGACCTATAATATACAAATAAATCAAATGATATAAAAAGAGAACATTAAGCTAAAAACTACTATTAGTACATATAAGAGAAAGCTTCTATAAGTAGTATATTCTATACTTAAAGTAAGAGAAGATATAATAATATATTAAAATATTAATTAAATGAGTTATTATTATTATTATTATTATTAATTTTTATATAATATAATTTATATAATAAACTAATTAGATTTAATTAAATAATAAATTAAATTTCAGATAAATTAGATAAATAAATAAATAAATAATAATATATTAAACCAAACTTTATACAAATTACTATTATCAAAATCTTTTTAAATATATTATTGTTAATAGTTATTTTTAATTAATATTAATATTTCATCATGGTGACTATTTGCATACTATACAATTTATTAGAATTATCATGTGACACAATCTGTGGTGGGATTACATAGTTATATGAGTTTCAAGCATCTGTTGATATTGATGCCAATACTGCAATACTGACATTTTTTTGAAGATATAGGGGAAAGAGATATGATACTGCAATACTGACTATCAATGTCTGACTCTTAAGTATGAACTTAACCTGCTCGCGTGGCGGTCGTGCCCTCGAACATTCTTCACCTCGTGGTCGGACCTGAGCAGAAACGGAGCACACCTCCGAGTGATATGGTGACCGCTAACGCACGTGATCCGTCAAAATTCCTCGCGGAAGGAACATCCTATTACAACTCCTTGTGTCTCTTGCTTTTTTGTTCTACTATAGCCCTCCTTACAACACATTCGACCCAACTCCGAGCACAAATGTCCCAAGATCTGATGGAAAAGCTTGGTCAGCTTGTAATGGTGGGCTTCCATGGCTTGGTGCCCTCCCAAGATATCGTCGACCTGATCACGAACCACAACATCGGATCCGTTATTCTTTTCGTACGCAATATCGCCAATACTGAGCAGATTAGAAAGCTCACCATCGATCTGCAACAGATAGCTAAAGATGCTGGTCACGCCCGCCCGTTGCTTATTGCCGTCGACCAAGAGAACGGCGTGGTCCGCCGCTTAGGCTCCAGCGGTACATATCTTCCTGGCAACATGGCCCAAGGAGCGATCGATTCTACAGACATATCTCGTAAAGTCGCCAACGCAACCGCAAGGGAATTGCTTGTCCTTGGCCTGAATTACAATCTTTGCCCAGACCTCGATGTCAACAACAACCCGCTGAACCCTGTGATTGGTGTGCGTTCCTTTGGGGAGGATCCCAATCTCGTTGGTCGCCTCGGCGTCGCCACCATTCACGGTTACCAAGATTCCAAGGTGCCCGCAAGTATCAAGCATTTTCCAGGCCATGGGGACACCGCGGTCGATTCTCATATCGGCCTTCCCGTCATCAACAAAACCATGGAGGAGTTGGAGCACCTCGAGCTTATACCATTCCGTCGCGCTATCGCCGCTGCCAACCCGGCGTCCGTCATGATTGCCCATATCGCTCTTCCAAATATCATCAAACCCAGTGTGGAGGGCGAGAATTACCCCGCGAGCATATCGCGAGAAATTGTGTTCGACCTTTTGCGCACAAAAATAGGATATGAGGGGATCATCATCACTGACTGCTTAGAGATGAACGCTGTTGCCAATACCATCGGTACAGAGAAGGGTGCACTAAAGGCCCTCCATGCCGGTAACGATGTTGCCATGATCTGTCACACCTACAGCCGCCAGCTGGGTGCTCTTGAGCTCATCAAACAAGCCGTCTCCAGCGGCGATTTGAGCCAATCGGAGATCGAGAAATCCTTGGAGCGTATGGAGATGCTCAAAGATAGGTACCTCTCGTGGGAAACTGCTCTGCCGACTCACCCCATTGATCCGACCACGGTAATTGGTTGTGAAGCCCATCAACGCCTCCGAGAGATATCCTATGATCTTTCCACCACCCTTGTCCGCAATAATGCAAATCTAGTTCCTCTGCGGCCAACTTCCCAGGAAGAGATCGTCGTTCTCGTTCCTCACGTGTCTTGGTCTGGCGCTATTGACTCCGAAGAGACACCAAACCCCTTTCAATCGCTCTATGATTCTGTAAAGAGGCGTCACACCAAAACTGTTTACATCATTTATCATGACGATGCCGAACGTCCCTCTATGGAAGATTCTCAAATCGCTAAAGCAGTTGAGAATGCTTCGTTCGTCATCATCGCTACAGCCAATGGTAACCTCTACCCTTATCAGACGAGAACGGTCAAAATGGTTCTCGCTTTTAAGAAGCCAACGATTGGTGTCGCCGTCGTCAATCCCTATGACCTCATGTCTTTCCCGGAGCTCGATACCTATCTCGTTACATACGAGTACACTCCTCCAGCACACGAGGCCGCTGTCCGCGTTATTTTCGGAGAGATCGAACCCAAGGGCAAGCTTCCAGTAACACTGGTGGGTTTGGGTGAGGACGAGATGGCCGATTATAAGAAGAAAACTCGATGGCTTATTGAAGACTATGAAACCGCGCGCGATTTTGACGACATCGTGAAACTGTGGAATGTCACCCTCGGTAAAGAATGGCCACTGGCTCCGGTTCGCATACAGTGGGTCCTTGAAAATGGTCCCCATCCTCACCATTTTGTCGTTCGTCGTGATGGTGAAGCTGTGGGTTTCGCCGCCACCTTCATCACAACGGAACACCGTTCAGCCACGAAACTTGGACATCTTGGCTTGCTTCTTGTGGATCCAGCGCACCAGCATCAGGGCATCGGTACGGCCCTCCACGATCACAGTATGCACTACATCCGCGCATCGTCGGAGGAAGTTACCACCATTCACTTGGGTACAATCTACCCGCGCCTCTTCTGCGGCATTCCCGAAACGCATCCGGAGTCTATCCGCTTCTTCCAGAATCGCGGCTGGAACCTCGACCCCGAACCCGTCTTCGATCTTATCCAAGATCTCGGCAATTATGAGACCCCTAAGTACATCACCGACCGCATGACCAAAGAAAAGATTCACTTCTCCCGCATCACACCGGACACTCTTTGGGAGTTATATGCGTTTGAAAGCCAAAATTTCCCTGGCTGGTTCTCGACCTATAAGCATCACGCGGAGCTGGGCGATTTCCAAGATCTCCTCGTCGGACGCGATGGGTCCCATACTGGTCCCATCATAGCTGCTACTATCATCTACACCTCTCGAGGCTCGCACGAACGTCGTTCTGATATTCCCTGGCAACATCCGTCGCTCTTTGACGATGACAGCGGTGGTATGGCGTGTGTTGGCGTTGCGGAGAATCAGCGCGGGCGCGGTATCGGGATCGGGATCGTTGCTTATGCGAACGAGATTTTGAAGAGACGGGGGGTGCGAAAGAGTTATGTTGATTGGGTCGAGATTGTGAGGTTTTATCAGAAAACAGGATATAATATTTGGAGAGGCTACAGGTTGGGGTGGTGGAAGGTTTAAGTTACAGAGGAATTGGAATCGTAATTGTATCGGCGAAAAATGTTACTTCTGGCAGCCGAATGTGATGGCGTATTCTCAGATTATTTATTGTTGTTATTACAGATGTAGTTGATTATTGCGATGGAATGTTGACTTTGGTATTCGATGTCTACGTGTGGATAGAAACGGGCCTGGCCTTGAGTGATCCTGGTCTCTTGGTCGTGATCCTGGTCTCTTGGTTGTGATCCTGGCACACCGTTGATCCCACGCACGCACATACTTATCGAGGCGCACAACCTCATTCAGACGCGACACACATTCTCATCGAGACGCGTGCGTTTGATTAAGATTTTCGTCATTCATATCAGGATCATTCTCACTCTCCCGACGTTGAACGACTGTTCTGGATATGATGGACTTCATTTCCCGCCTTGGAAAGCGAGGCCACAATCTCGACCACATGAGCGGCATGAATGATTGATTCTTGACGAAGATCGAAATATGTAGACCAGTGACAAAATCGCGAGATCTATCTCCTTTTCTTTCAGCTTTTATTGTGGCGTCGATTTCTCTCCAAAACGCATTGATTTTATCGACCTGTTCTCCGCCCTTTAGAAGAGAATTCTATTGTTTCCTGGATCCTTAGTATAAGATGCGGACTCGGCTTGGGATGGAGTCAAGTACTCCATAACTAACCGGAGGCGTACTCAGACTGCTTAGGTAGTTGCATTGACACGTATTCCGACTCCTTCCCTATCTCCTCCTCGCTGCTGTAATAAATAATTTTTTTATTTGTCTTTATTACGAATCTGTCAGGGACGAGAATCGTCTGTAGTGCCGGTTTCTGTTATACGCTCCAGAAACGTTATGATTGTGAAATGTTCTTCACAAGCACTGTAAGCGAAGTTGCTCTCTCTCGCAGATCCTTATGCATAGGAGGGTAGGATCCAACGATACCTTCCTCTGCCGGTTGCCCTTGGATTCTTTCTATTAAAAGGTAAAAAGGTATTGGTGCTCGGGTGGCTGACAAGACCAGAAGAGACAAACCAAAAGGTGACTCACAACAATAAGGGTACTGCATATATATATATTCCAGGAGGCGGTTTGACATCCAAGAGTTAGAGTGCTGGCCTGCGGTTTGCGTTTTCAGCTATTGCATCCGTCGTGTTGTCTTCTAAATTGACAATGTAAAAATACTATCAGCTTAAAATGGTCCCTTCCGGCCTTCTGGACACTAGACAGAAACTTAGTCAGCCCTTCCTCCAGCCACCTAGCCCTCAATCAGGCCAGCAGCCCATCTACCACCCTGTTCTCAGCAACCCTCAGGTTAGACTGTAACTCAACCACTTTCTCAGCCAACTTTTAACACATCTCTCCTGTTAATCTTATCTCTTTCATCAATTTCAACCTTCACTGCAGTCACCTCTTAGTTCTCTTCTCTTTGTCCCATTGCTCTCTTCCCAATATCTCTCTAGTAGGCTCCTGCCAAATATTTAAATCTATCCCACTAATTTGCTATAGACTGTCTATTTTCCTTTTATCTTATCACCTCTTGTCTAGCTATGTTAACAAATCAGCTTCTCTCTATCTGTCTTCTGAGCAATATTATATTCAGATGCCAGCACTTTCTATAATTATTGATTATCTGAAATCTGCCTCTTACTTTCACACTCTAGTAATCAGACTAGGGGCACTATCTCATCTCTACAGTATCTTACATATTACTTTAGTATTTAGTTATTAATATTTAATTAATTCTCATCTTCGCCAGTCTATCTTCTATAGTATATTATCTAGTAAAGAGCTCAGACTCATCTCCTCTATACTATTGAACACTATTAATCAAATTTATATCTTTTTTTATCTGAAGTCATTTTGATATATTTGAAGAGACTATTACTCTAGCTCTATTATCAGAACAGTCTAATATCCTATCTTTTACTATATTAAAATTATTTTCTAAAATATCTAACTCTATCTTCTCTCAATTATTTCAGACTATCCATTTCTTCACTTACTACTTTTACTCTCTCTACTAACTACCAGAAGATATATAGAGTTTACCACTAGTCTATAATAGAATGAGTATATAGTTAAGATATAATAAGTAATTATATAATCTAGTAATAATATCACAAATAAGTAATATATAACAAATAATATAAATGAGACAGATAATATAAATAAATATAAAAAATAATATCTAGCTTTAGTGCTCCAAATAGATGCAATTTATCCAAATGAGATTCAATTCAGATTTGTTATATGATAGATTCAAATCAACTTGGATTGATCTAGATTACTCAAAATCTTTAGTGATATAACTCTTTCTTTATTTTCTATTTCTTTATTCTCTCTTTCTTTGTTCTCTGATACAGTGACTTCCAAAACTGGTTCAATGTTTCATTATTTTTTACTTTTTATTATTTTAAAAATAGAAAAAAAAATAGAAAAAATATAAAACTAAAGTATGTTATAACTCTATATTAGAAGTTTCTATAGATAATAATTTTGTCATATTTGGTATTGTTTTTGCTATTGAAAATAATTTTTAAAAAAGTTGGTACATTGGACCAGTTTTGGAATGACCATCTCAATAAACATATTTTTGTATCACAGACTATCAAAAAATCGCTGTATACATAAGTCAGAAATTTTGTATGATTATTCTCTTTTTTTTTTTTTTTTTTTTTTTTTTTTTTTATAGTCACTTGGACTCCTTTCTTTATTAATATACCTGTCTATCTTCTAAATAATATATAAAGCCCATCTCTAACCAATCCCCCTAGGGGGTCTCCTCCTCCCCACTCTCTCTTGATGAAATACTACTTTGTCAAATACTATCTCCACCCATCCATCACTCTATATATAGATCCCTTCCACCAGATGGTGACATTACCCACCCTGGGGACTCCAACCAACCCACCACTCAGTCAGCAAATCTTCCATCAAACCCTCCCACCTCAATAACTTCTTCTGTATACCCATCTGGCACCTCTCCTCAAAAACAAAGAATCAATGTCCAGCCAGCTCTACTCTCACTACTAAAACCCACCTTATAGTGAGCCAACTATTGCCTACACTACTCACTAACTGATATTTCAAATCCTTTCAGCAATCTCTCTCTCTATCTGGCCTCCTCACTACATCTAGCTGGCCTTCTACCACTACTCAAAAGTCCTCCAGAATCTCACACTCTTTTAACCAATATTCTGAAGTCTGTACAAATCCCCCTACTTGCCCCATATTATAACACTCCTTACAATCTAATCAGCCACCATCCACTAGATACCCTGTATGAAAATTCAGTATAATATTCCTCTATAGCATCTGCCATCATACTACCCAGAACTTGGGAGGAAGCCACTGCTATACCTCAGTACTCCATAACCAGACTCCTGCCCAGTTCTACTTCTCACCAATTCCCACTCCCTGCCAACTACTGGACCAAAGATTCTGGCCAAGTCCCTGCTAACATTCTACTCCATTACTAATATCAAACTCAGTAATTAGAATACCCCCCAGAAACAATCTGTCCTATCACCATATAGTCAGACCCCACTGTACCTCTCCCTCATTACCTCACCAGTATAGGTCTATCTAGTGTACTCCATCTACCACCCTCCACTAGAAGCTCTTATATCATAACCATCAGCTCCCATTCAGATCCACCAAAGAGAGCAAATCTCCTGAGGACCCTCAAGAGGAGAACCTCATCTCCCACACCTTCTGTATCAGCAGCACCCAACCCCCACCCTGCAGTTTCACAGTCCTTTTCAACCACCAAGCTTGCAGGTAGTACAGCCTCTTAGGAAAGTCCACAAGGCCTAGTTCTCCCCTAACACCAATAATGCAAGAGTATCCCATCTAATCTGGGACCTCCTCTCTGCTCAAATCTAATCTCTAGCCAGTTTCATCAGCTTCTTCACCACCCAAGCTGGGAAGTCTAAGTGATAGGCCACATACCATAGCTTGGGGAGTCAGTAGACATTCAGAATCAACACCCACCCTACCAGAGAGATGTGGCAACCTCCCCAACCTCTAAGAGTCTCTTCCCAAATGGTCACCCTCCTCTCCCACCACACTTATAATAAGACAGAACCATATATAGAAAGGAAGATGCCTGGATACCACATCACCTCTCCTGTAGAGACAATTGTTCCAATAATATCCCCTCTTACCAGTCTATTCCCCAATACTATTGTTTCACACTTATGCCAGTTGAGTTTCACCCCAGAGTATGTCTCATACCAATCTACTGTCTCCTTAAGTACTACAATGTCCTCCACTGAGTCAAGTCCAACTACCATATCATTAGCAAAAGCCCCCACCTTCCACACTACACTATATACAGAGAGCTCTGCCACTGTCTAGTAAATCCTATCCATCAAAGGTTCCAATGAAAGGGCATACAAAATAGAAGACAGTGGATCTCCCTGAGGAACTCTCCTTCCCAAGAGAAATGCCAGACCCCAGTAACCATTACACATCAGTACAGCCCTACTGCCCTCTAACAGATTCAATATAGAAGCTCGAAATCATGGGGGAATACAAATTCTATCCAGCACCTTGCTCAGCCATACTCACCAAACATGGTCATAGGCCTTCTCCTGATCCAGAAAGACCAGTCTTCCATCCAGTCCACAAGCCTATATCCCTTCAATGATACCATGCACCCAGGCAGTACCATCTCTGAAAAGTCTGCCCCAGTATCTGTTGGGCAACTTTTTGTAACCTTGCAATAATTACCTTAGTCACCATCTTCCTATCCATATCCAGAGGCATGATCGGTCTCCAGTTCTTCCAGTCCTCTCTCCTCCTTTTGTCTTTGTACAATAAGGCCACCAACTCCAAGTCCTGCTTGCCAACCCACTCACCACTCAGAATTACATGGTCACAGAGGGCTGCCATTTCCCCTAACACTCCAGGGACCTCTGCCATCTTCTTCCAAAAATCCCAAGGTAGCCCATCCTCTCCAGGCACTATTCTAAGCTTAGTTGCTGCAAGGACTCTCTGGATCTCCTCCTCTTGAACAAGAAGAATCAAGTTGCCAAGTCTCTCTACTTGTGATAGTTCCCACTCTTCCAGTGCATCATCAATTGTCTCTTCATCTGCACCCCCTTCCTTCTTACTCTACAGACCCCACCATCTCTCCTTCAATACCCCCAGAATCTATTGTATGCCATGCACCATTTTCCCCTCTGCATCAAAGACCCCATCCTATCAATGTCACATCCTCCTAGCCTTGAGAAGTCTAGACAAGTATCTAGTAGGCTGCTCACTCTTCTCAAGCCTCTGCCATCTTAGCCTGGCATCCATTCCTTTCATACAAATCTCCTTCTCTGCTTACAACACCTGTTGTAGCTCCACTATCTCCAATTTCACTCATTCTAACCTCCAATCCTCCACCTCTACAGAAGAAAGCAAATCAGTCCATTCTATCTACAATTGCAATAGCCTATTAGAAGCACACCTAACTTACTTCCTTCTCTGCTGCCCAGCCTCCCTACCAACACCTCCCCAATAAATCCTTGCAGTCTCCTTCAACCTCATCCAATAGATACTCACATTTGAGCCCTCATGTATCTAGCTAGTTATCTTTGCCTAGATTTCCTCCACTCATGGGTCCTATAATATCTTCTCAGCCAGCAGAGAGGAGTTAAGGCACTAATGTCTGGGTCCATCTCTACTCTCCCCAAACTGCCCCTACCCTAATAGTCCCTAGTAATTGGACCATGGGCACTACTCCACCTCCAAAGTCTTTTATATATCTACACTCCAACATTTAGCCATCAGAATCCAGTCAATTCTTATATCCAATTCATTCACCCAATGTGTGTAGACCCTCATGTCACCCTACTGTACTCTGCCCATATCCCCTAAGGAGCTATGGTTCTCCACCTCCTCCCATGCATTCAGACCACCACTCCTCCTGTCCACATTTCTACCTCTATCAGTTCTATCCAACTGCAGATCCCTTACTATATTAAAATCCCCACCCAGAACATCTACTCCTTCCTCCAAGAGAATACCCTCCTCTAGCAGAGCTCTAATCTATGTGATCCTCTCACCCCTAACTGCAGGGCAGTAGCAGGAGCCAACCCTCACTAATTCCCAACCAGGTTGATGTCACCCTAGCTCCTGATACCTCCCAAATCTCCTCTATCCTTTTTTACCAAAATCACCACCTTGTCAGTCCAAGCAGTAGCTCCACCCCATTCTCTAGCCCACTCCACCTATTCCTCCTCACTCTCACACCATACATCCTGCAGTAAAAAGAGATCAGCCTCCAATCCCTTAAGCTAAGTAAAAATGTTCTTATGCTGCCCAGATCTCTGTAACCTATTCACATTCAAAGAGAAAATGTTAGTTATACTGTTCATAAGAAATAATATTGCTTATCAATTGCTTTCTCTACAAATTTGCATTCAACCCTTCCTGTGCCAAGTCCAAGTCATGTTCTGCAGTCAGTGCCTTCTCCTTAGCTGTCTGTGCCTCCAATCCAACCAGAAGTTCAGCCATTGCCCCATCCTCTTTTTTCTTAAAGTCCTCATAATATTCTAGGCATACCTTCTGCCAGAGTTGCAACCCTTGATACTCTGCCCAACAGTAGGCAGCTTGCTCATCAGCAATGACCACTAGCTCAGCCTCCCTTGTCTGATCAATCTCATATCTCTTCCCCTCTAGGAAAATCACAAGTATCTCTACCTTTAGTACCCCCACTACCCTATCACTATGCAGAATCCATGCCCAGTGCTCCTCAGGCATTACATGCAAGCCCACTTCCCCCAACTCCTCAGCTGTGAGATTATCCATCACCTTGCTCATCTACAGCAGGTTCCCCACCTCCTTCCCTCCTGGCATCCCTGGCCTTCCCACATCAAGTATTATAGTATTGGCTCCTATACTGGCAGTCTCATCTCACCCCTCCTGTGGGACATCCACCAACTCATCCTTGCCAACTGCCACCACCTGTCTATCTTTTATTGTCAGGAATCCCAAAGTGTACCCGCTGAGCACCTTTCATCAACACATCCTCTGCCACCTGACCCCTTGCAGCTGGACCCCTCCTAATCAGAGGGGAAGTGTCATCCAAGGTCAGTTCCCAGACTTCAAATGTGCCATCCTCAAAAGGGTCTGCACTCAGCATCTTTCCAGCCCCCTCCAGGTCCTCTGCCCCATCTCTATCTCTCTTACTAGCCCAGACACTCACCTCCACACCCTTAGCCTTCTCTGAGCTCTCAGCCTTCAACTTCTCCCCTCCTTCTATACTCACCAGCAACTTCTTCTATCTCCTACATTCTTGAGCCCTCTCCTACTGCCTCCTGTCAGTGTGAATATATTTCCCACCTATAACCTCCAAATGCATTGATGCTTCATATAGCTTCCAGGCTTTTGCCCTCCTCTCTACAGCACCACTCAACTCCTCCAGAGCCTCCAACAAGTTCTCCTCCTCCTCTTCACTTCCTTTCACCCTCATTACCTTACAAACAAATGCCCCCCACATCAATACTGAGGGCCAGTCACTTGTCTTCCCTGTGGCCTCTCTCTCTGCCAGTCAAATCCTGATATCTATGTCACCCATCCTGAAGGTAGTCCCCTCCCACATCTGGAAGCCAATGTCCACTATATCACTATACTCCACCATCACCTCCTCCACCCTCCTCCTAGTCTCCTCCTTCATCACTGTAGGCACCCCCTTCACCAGTAGCTACACTACCCTGGAGCCCCATCTCAAGCACCACACCATGGGGACACTATCTCCCCAACTACTACTTCAGTCTTCAGAGTCTCATCCAGTGGGCCTGTCTCCTCAAAGCCCACCTCAACTCCCTCCAGACCCTTCAGGAACTTTACTGAGGCTGCCCCAGCCACTTGCTTCAAGATAAGCCCCAGAACCATCCTTGCCATCACCACCAAACCCCAGAAGTATAAGGTAGCTATAAACTCCAAGATCAACTTCTTAAGCAATGGTGCCACCACCAGCTCCATTATACCATCTACTAGGTCTCCCCTCTATATTGAGAACCCCTGCTCTACCTGGCCATTAGCTATTATATCTCTTTTTTTTTCCTGATTCCCCATTACACTTCCATCAATAGTTACTCTCCCAGCCACAGTATCTCCAGCCCCTACACCCACAGCCCCCACCTGAGAACCACTCCCCCACTCAACACTAGCCTTGTTCTTCTCTTCAGCAGCACCAGCTCTGGTTCCAGATAGCCATCCACTTACCTTTACCTTGTCCACAAAGCTAGAGGGGTCAGGTCCTCTTCCAGTTCCACTGGACACTGGTCCTCCTCCAGAGCCTTCCTCACCCTTCAACTCTCCAAAAGCCCCCATCTCCAGTCCATAACCTCTCTCCACCTTCTGCCAGCCAAAAGCTCTGGGTCCACCTGACCCAGCACACCTGTCAAAACTCTTGCTCAATGACATTATTATAGTATCTTTACTTTGAGTTGTATTGAAAACCATTGGAAGTTTGTGTAATGTGAATTGTACAGGAGAAAGGTGTATTACACATAATTATTCTCTTAACCCCTCTCTATACACTTATTTTTTTTTTTTTTTTTTTTTCTATCTCTTTTTTTATTTTTAAAAAAAAATGAGAAAAATCTCAAAAAAACATCATTGCTCTGCTAAACTCAGGCATAATGATATATCAAATCACCAAATAGACTGGTATTAGCAAGACAACTGTAATTTGTATTAAAAAGGAGTATTGCTCTACTATGTCATTGAAAGAAGGTCATCCAAAAATACTCTCAGATCATGACAAATCATGGATTTTTTACCAGGTGACTAGTAGTAATACTGATATGGCCCCCAAGGTTGCAAAACTACTCCAAGAAGATGGCCAAGCAAAAGCCAGTACCCAAATAGTGTGTTATGCCCTGAAGGAAGCTGGTTTGAAGGCTGCCATAAAATGAAAGAAACCCCTACTCTTCCAGCACATAAAAGCTTAATATGAATTCATGTGCAAGAATAAAGAGTGGATAGTTGATGATTAGAAGTATGTTATATTCTCTGATGAGACCAAAATCAACCATTTTGAGTCTGATGGTTGACAATAAGTATGGAAACACTAAGACAGCAAATCATGTGACATTAACTTTAAAGTTTAGGGGTAGTTTCATTATGGTTTGGGGCTGTATAAATTACTATAGTGCTGAGTATGCATGTAAGATCAAAGAAAAAATGAATACCAAGCTTAATCAAAGTATCCTTGATGACAAATTAAAGAAATCAATCAAGTATTTTAAGATCAATCAAAAACAACTGATATTTCAACAGGATAATGACTCAAAGTATATATCATACATGGTGACAAAATAGTTCAAGGATAACCATATTTGACTTTTAGACTGGCTGGTGCAGTCCCCAGACCTAAGCTCAATTGAGCATCTGTGGGCACATCTTAAAGGACAGCTCAATCTATATGAGAAACTGCTGAAGGGCATATACAAGCTTTGGAAATATGTGGAAGAAGAATGGAATACAATTCCCAGCCAAGTATGTAAGGATTTAATCAATGGTATGCTAAGGTATGTTGGTACAATGTATAAGGCAAAAGGAGACTATGTAAAGTATTAACTAGTATGTATTTAGTATTTTTTGAGATAGTCATTCCAAAACTAGTCCAATATATAGACTTTTTTAAAAATTATTTTTAATAGCAAAAACAATACCAAATATAACAAAATTATGATCTATGGAAACTTCTAATATAGGGCTACAATATACTTTTGTTTCATATTTCTTCTATTTTTTTTTTCTATTTTTAAAATAATAAAAAGTAAAAAATAATGAAACATTAGACCAGTTTTGGAAGTCACAGTACTTCTTTTTGTTTCTTCTGCCATATTATAAATAAATAAATAGCAGCTCTTAATTATATGTTAGTCTATATATTTTTTTATCTAATAATTATTAAAAGAGAGAATATTTGAGGTAAAAAAATACTCTCCACTGATAATGTTAAATTCTTTCTCATATAAATAGTATACAAGCTACTTATCAAGAACCAAAGTAGCAATAGTGATAGTGATGGTAATAGTGATAGTAATAGTGATGATGAGAATGAGAGAGAATTCCAACAATAACTTACAGTAATCCTTTGGACCTTAGAATTCATAGACCTTATAGTTATATATACAATAGTCTATTTAGAGTAGCTGATAGTAGATATAGGTTATCTTTTTATTATTATATTTAAATTCCCACAGTATGATCAAGTTCATTTTATATTATTTCTCTTTTTTTTAGAGTTTACAGTTTTACAGCAAGATCTGCTGACTTTATTCACAATATCTGGTCAAAATAAGAAAAGGTTAGAGAATATTGTGAGGCATGTCTTTGATAGCTGAGCTATTGAGTCAATATATCTTATAGTAGAGATCTCAAAAGGATCAGAAGTAAGCCTTTATGAGCAATCTTGTACAACTCATCTATATGCAACTTATTTGTATACAACTCATCTACATGTAACTCATTCTCATACTCTTTACTGAATCCTTACTCTATATTTTATTAACTTTATTTTTATGTATTCTTTTTAAAAAAACTCCTATATGATACTTACACATAATTTGTCTATCTACTTAACTTGGTCTACTACTTAGATTAAGGCTTAGTTTTACTGTAGAGGAAAATTCAAAGTTACTCAAGTTTGACCATATCTGGAATCTGATCAAATAGAGAAGTTTGAGAGCAAGTTATTTAGCATAAGTAATACCAGTATTACTATTAAGACTTGGAGATCTATTTTTTTTTTTTTTTT
>RBNI01002591.1:0-18052 GCA_003990745.1 Jimgerdemannia flammicorona | reverse complement strand
CCGATGAATTACCACTTTGTCCAACACAATCCCCACCCTCCCACTACTTTGCTCACAGATCCTAGTTACCAAACTGCACCATCGCCCCCCCAGAGAACCCCAACCAACCCACCATCCAGTCAACAGATCCCCCAACAGCTCCTCCCACTGTACTACCTTCTTCTGCAGTCTCATCTGCTGCCCCTCCTCAAATACAAAGAGCCAATGACCTGCCAGTTCTACCCACACTGCCAACACCCATCCTACAGTGAGCCAACTATCACCCACCCCCCCTACTAGCCAAGATTTCAAGTCATCCCAGCAGCCCCCCATACCAACCGACCTCTGCTCCACACCCAGTCTATTCCTGATTACTACCCAAAAGTCCCCCAATATCTCACACTCTCCCAGCCAATGTTCTGGCATCTGTATCAGACCCCCAGCCTGCCCTACATTGTAACACTCCTCACACTCAAAGTGGCCACTGTCCACCAGATGCCCAGTACGGAAATTCGACATAACATTCCTCCACAGCACCCACCACCATACCACCCAGTATTTAGGAGGAAGCCACCTTTATACCTCGGCACTCCAAGACCAGATACCCACCCAGTTCCACTCCTCGCTAATCTCTGCTGCCTGCCAGCCACTTGGCCAAAGATCTAGGCCAAGACCCTGCTGACACTCCACTCCATCCCTGATATCAAATGTTACAAGTAGGGTACCCCCCAGGAGCAACCTATCCCAACTCCATATATCGGGCCCCCACATCACCTCCCCCTCATTGCCCTGCCAACACAGACTAATTCTGTGTGCTCCCTCTACCACTCCCCACCAAAAGCCCTTGAATCGCAGCCGCCAAGCACCATTCAGCCCCACCATAGAGAGCAGATCTCCAGAGGACTCTCGAGGAGAGGATCTCATCTCCCACACCTTTTGCAGCAGAGGCACCCAACCCCTGCCATACAGTTCAGCAGCTCTCTTCAACTACCAGGCTCGCAAGCAGTGCAACCACTTGGGGAAATCCACAAGGCCTAGACCCCCCCTGACCACTGGTATCGCCAAAGTATCCCAACTGACCTGGGCCCTCCTCCCTGCCCAAATCCAATCTCTAGCCACTTTCGTCAGCCTCTTCACCACCTATGCTGGGAAGTCCAGGTAATAGGCCACATATCATAGCTTGGAGAACCAATATATATTTAGTATTAACACCTGCTCTGCCAGAGAGATATGGCAGTCTCCCCAACCTCAAAGAGCCTCCCCCCACATGGTCACTCTGCTCTCCTACTACACTTGAGGCAGAACTGAGCCATACACAGAGAGGAAGATGCCCAGATACTGCACCACCTCACCAGTAGAGACAATTGTTCCAATGACATCCCCACCCACTAGCCTATTCTCTAATACCATCATCTCACACTTATTCCAGTTGAGCTTTGCCCCAGAATGAGCCTCATACCAATCCACTGTCTCCTTAAGTGCCTCGACATCTGCCACAGACTCAAGTCCAACCACCATGTCATCAGCAAAGGCCCCCACCTTCTACACTATATCATATATAGAGAGCCCTGCCACCTTTTGGTGAATCCTATCCATCAATGGCTCCAGTGAAAGGGCATAGAGAATAGGGGACAAAGGATCCCCCTGAGGAACTCTTCTTCCCAAGGAAAACGCCAGACCATGGTGTCCATTACACATCAGTGCTGCCTGACTGCTCTCCAGCAGACTCAACATAGAGGCCCAAAATCTCGGAGGAACACCAATTTGATCCAACACCCTGCCCAGCCAAACCCACTATACCCGGTCATATGCCTTCTCCTGGTTCAAGAAAATCAACCTTCCATTGAGTCCATAGGCCTGGGCCTCTTCAATGATACCATGAATCCATGCAGTCCCATCTCTTATAAGCCTGCCCCCAACAAAGCCCCACTACTCCTCCCCCAGCACCCCTTGGGCAACTTTCTACAGCCTAGCGATGATCACCTTAGTCACCATTTTCCTATCTATATCCAGAAGCATAATCAGCCTCCAATTCTTCCAGTCCTCCATTCTCCCTTTATCTTTGTACAATAAGGCCACCAGCCCAAGGTCTTGCTCTCCAACCCACTCACCCCTCTGAATAATATGGTCACAGAGGGCAGTTATCTCATCCAAAACTCCAGGGACCTTCACCATCTTTTTCCAGAAGTCCCATGGCAATCCATCCTCCCCTGGTGATGTTTCAAGTTTAGTTGCTACAAGGACACTCTGGATCTCCTCTCCTTACACTAGTAAGATCAAGTCACCTAATTCAGCTACTTGCAGTGGCCCCCACTCCTCTAGTGTATTGGCAATTGCTGCCTCATCTGCACCCCCTTCTTCCTCACTCCACAAACCCTGCCATCGCTCCTTCAAAACTCCTAGGATTTGTTGTGTGCTATGCACCATATCCCCATCAGTATCCAGGACCCCCTCCTACCTATGCCACACTCTCCTAGCATTGAGGAGTCTTGATAAGTATCTAGTAGGCCACTCACCCTCCTCAAGCCCCTGCCATCATAGCCTGGTAGCCATACCTCACATATGAGTCTCCTCCTCATCTCGCAACACCTGTTATAGTTCCACTATTTCTAATTTCACCCTCTCTATCCTCCAGTCCTCTGGTCCATCAGAAGTGAGCAGATCTGCCCAATCCAATTGCAGTCTCCTCAGCCTATTGGAAGTACACCTTGTGCGCTCCCTCCTCCACCTCCCAGCCTCCCTACTGGCTCCTCTCCAATAGACCCTTGTAGTCTCTTTCAAACGTTTCCAACGGACATCCACAAACAAACCCTCATGCCTCCATACAACAATCTTTGTCTGAATGTCCTCCACCCATGAGTCCCACAACCCCTTCTCGGCCAGCAGGAAGGAGTTAAGGCGCCAATATCCAGGTCCATCTCCACTCTCCCCAAACTGCCCCTGCCCCAATAGTCCCCAGTGGTCAGACTATGGGTACCACTCCATCTCTAACAACTTCCAAACATCTGAACCCCAACACTCAGCCATTAGAATCCAATCAATCCTGGTACCTAAGCCATTCACCCAATATGTATAGACCCTGGTATCGCCCCACCACGTTCTGCCCATATCCCCCAAGGAGCTCAACCTCTCCACCTCCTCCCATACACCCAGCCCTCCACTTCTCTCCCCTGCACTCCTCCCTCCATCAGTCCTGTCTAGATGCTGGTCCTGAACCATATTAAAGTCCCTCTTCAGAATATCAACCCCTTCCTCCAAGAGAATACCCTCCTCCATCAGCTCCTCGATCCATGCAGTTCTCTCACCCCTAACCGCAGGGCAGTAGCAAGAGCCAACTCTCACTGACTCCCACCCCGGCCTCTGCCAATCTCCCCAGACCAAGCAATCACCCCAGCTCTTGATACTCGCCAAGTCTCCTCTACCCTTCCTCACCAGAATCACCACTTTTTCAAACCAAGCAGTGGCCCCACCCCATTCCCTAGTCTACTCTACCCTATCATCCTCATCCTCACACCTCACATCCTGTAGTAAAAAGAGGTCCGCCTCTAATCCCTTGAGCCAAGTAAAAATATTCTTACACTGTCCAGATCCCTGCAACCCATTCACATTCAAAGAGAAAATGGTAGTTATACTGTTCATAGGAATAATGTTAGATAATGATCCCATTCTCTACAAGTCCGCATTCTGCTCCTCCTGCACCAAGTTCAATTCATGTTCAGCAGCTCATTCCCTTTCCCCAGCTTCCCATGCCTCTAGCCCTTCCAGAAGTTCTACCATTGCCCCATCTTCTCTCTCCTCAAAGTCCTCTCTATACTCCAGACAAGCCTCCCTCCAGAACTGCAAACCATGACGCTCCACCCAACAATAGGCTGCCCTCTCACCTGCAACCACCACCAGCTCCACCTTCTTCACCTCATCAACCTCATAACCCTCCTCCTCTAGGAAGATCGTAAGGATCTCTCCCCTCAGTGCCTCCACCACACCATCGCTATGCAGAATCCATTCCCAATGCTCTTCAGACATTGCCCACAGGTCCACCTCTCCCAATGTATCTACTGCAAGGTTATCCATCACCTTACTTATCTACAGCAAATTCCCCACCTCCTTCCCTCCTGAGGTCACCAGCCACCCTGCATCCAACATTGTGGTATCCACACCTACACTGGTGGCCTCATCCCATCCCTCCTCAGGGACATCCACCAGCTCATCCTCACCAGCTACCACTACCTGGCCCCCTTTCTCTATATCCGGGACCCCAAAGTACACCTACTGGGCCCCCTTCATCACCACATCCTCTGTTGTCCTTCTCTTCACCACCGGGCCCCTCCTGATGAGAGGAGGGGGAGTGGTATCCAATTCCTGTTTCCAGACCTCAAACGTGCCATCAGCATAGGGGTCCTTGGCCAGTACCTTCCCAGCCTCTTCCTTGCCTGCCCCCACCTCCCCTTCTCTATTACCTGCCCAGACACTGGCATTGATGCCCCCAGATACCTCAACTCCAACTGCCTTTGTCTTTGCCTCTGCCGCCATACTCGCCAGAAGCTCTCTCTGCCTCCTACGCCCCTGTGCCTACTCTCACTGCCTCTTATCCATGCAGATATGCTTTCCCTCTACAATCTCCAAATGTGTTGACTCCTCAAAGAGCTTCCAGGCCTTTGCCCTCTGTTCCACTGCACCACTCAACTCCTCCAGTGCCTCCAACAAGTTCTCCTCCTCCTCGTCACTCCCCTTCACCCTTGATACCCTACAGATGACAGCACCCCACATCAATACCAAGGGCCAATCACTTGCCTTTTCCATGGCCTCCTGCCCTGCCAGCCTAATCCTGACATCCATGTCGCCTATCCTGATTGTTGTCCCCTCCCACACCCTGAATCTGATATCTACAATGTTACCATACTTGGTCACCACCTCCTCAACCCTCCTCCTAGTCTCAACCTTTGTCACCATCAGTACCCCTTTGACTAGCAGTTGTACCACCCTGGGGTCCCATCTGAGGCACCTCACCATAGGGACCGCCACTTTACCAACCATGACTCCAGTCTTCATTGCCTCATCCAGTGGGCTTGCCTCCTCAAAGCCCACCTCCACCCCCTCCAGCCCCTTCAGGAACTTCACTGAGGCTGCCCCAGCCACCTGCTGCAAGATAAGCCCCAGAACCATCCTGGCCATCACCGCCAAGCCCTGGAAGCACAAGGTAGCTGCGAACTCCAAAACTGACTTCTTGAGTAATGGTGCCACCACCAGTCCTGTCACACCATCAGCCAGGTCTCCCTTCTGAATTGGTAGCCCCAGCCCTACTCCACCATCAGCCATCACATCTCTTTTTTTTTCTTGATTCCCCATCATGCCTCCATCAGTAGTCCTGCCCCCAGCCACAACACCTCCAGACCCTACACTCATACCCACAGCCTGAGGACCTCTCTCCCTTCCAAGGCTCACCTTGCCCTTCCCCACAGCAGCACCAGCCCTGTCGCCAACCGGCCATCCACTCCCCTTCACCTTATCAGCAAAGCTCACAGGGCCAGTCCACCCTCTATTTCCACCTAACACCAGCCCTTCTCCAGAACCCTCGCCACCCTTCAACCCTCCAAAAGCCCCCATCCCCAGGCCATAACTCCTCCCCACTTTCTGCCAGCCAAAAGCCCCAGCACCCCCCAACTCAGTACACCCGTCGGAACTCTTGTTCGAAGATATGTTGATAGTACCTTATCTCCTAGTTGTGTTGAAAACTATTGCTTGAAGTTTTGTGTAACATGAATTGTACAGAAGAGAGGTGTCTTAACAAACTTGTCAAAGACTGTATCTTTGATGCCATCATTGATACTGGTGCTGAAGGATACCTCATAAGCAAGAAGGCAATTGACTGCCTAGGCTGAGATATTAAAGAGTCTACCAAGATGGTCTATGTTACAGCAGATGGTACATGAGCTACCCTCCTTAACAAAATCTGAGAAGTCTCCATCAAGATAGGAGGAACTACCATCCCAGTAGATGTGATTGTCACAAGCACCACCAACTATGACATCCTCATTAGCAACCAATGGCTTCATAAGGCCAAGGCTATCATTGACCTCAATGCCCAGAAGATACAAATCAACTATAGAGGAAGAAAAATATGAGTCTCTATCAATGTCCACAAAGGAGTTCTATCAGACATGGAGAAAGAAGATGAAGAGAACACAGAGGTCTTCATGCACTCAGTGAACAAGAATAAGAACAAGACACCCAAGCTCACAGATGAGCAGTAGTATAATAAGATCATTGATGGCTATGCCCCTCAAAGAAGATACCCCCACAGTACTAGGATGTACTGCTCTGAACACCTGAATGACTGCTGGTCCTGTATTAGTAAAGTCAGAAAAATCTGCCAATAGAAACATGAGCAAGAAGCTGCCAAAGCAAAAAGGAAAGCCGAAGAAGATGACCAGCCCTCAGAACTTCAGGCTGACAGTGATTATGAGGAGAAATAAGAATCAGATATCACCCTCAAGGTCAAGAAGTTTCACCCTGAAGCCAAGATCTCAGAATATAAGACTGAAGGAACCATAGAAATGGACCTTGTCAGCATTCAAGATGCTACCCTCGAACCACAGACCACCACCCTACTTGGCACTGGAATTGGAGTCAAGCTACCAGAGAACCATACTGGAATTATCAAGACTATGAGCAGTCTGGCCAAAAGCAAAATCTCAGTTGAAGGAGGAGTAATTGATCCTGATTACACTGGTAAGATCTTCCTTATAGTTAGGAATTACAACTCCACCACTCTATTCGAAGTCAAGAAGCATGACAGGATTGGCCAGATGCTGATCTATGAAATCAAGAAACCCAAGATCATTGAAGCCATCAAACTCATCAAGACCAAGAGAGGAGAACAAGGCTTTGGATCTACTGGAAGAGAAGTCTATGCCACCACCAAGATTACTGAACTTGAGTACAAGAAAGACAAGGACAAGAACAAGCACACATATATCATTGGAGAAAACTTTCCCCTAGAGGAACAACTTCTCAAGATCCTGTATTAGAATGAAGGAGTACTTGCTACAGACTTCAGGGATATCCACAATCAAGAACCCAAGTACTACCACAAAGTTGATACTGGTGATACCAAGCCCATCTACCAGAAAGCCAGACCCATACCACCTGCTTACAGAGAGTGGCTGTAAGCAGAACTCAAGGAAATAGAAGAAGCTGGAATCATCAAGCAAGCTATCAGCCCCTGGGCCTCACCCATTGTCCTTGCCCTAAAGAAAGAAAGCAAATCTGGAGAGTTTGTACCAAGACTCTGCATTGACTACAGGAAGCTCAATACCATTACCAAGAAGGATAGACAGCCCTTGCCAAATATTCAAGAAATCCTTACCACTCTTGGAAGTAAAGCCAAATACTACACCACCTTAGATCTGTTCTCAGGCTTCTATCAGATTGGTCTCACTCAAGATGCCAGTGAGAAATCAGTCTTTATCACACCTGATGCCACCTATATCTACCTGTGAATGCCATTTGGAATGTGTAATGCCCCAGCAAGTTTTTAGCAAATGATGAACAGAGTCTTCAGCAATGAGATTGGAAAATGGCTCTTTGTCTATATTGATGATGTAATCATCTTCAGCAACACTACATGGGAATATATCAATCACATACAGCTAGCCCTCAAGAAGCTCAAGGAGCATGACCTTTACATCAAGCCCAAGAAATATAAGTTTGTAGCTCAAGAAATCACCTATCTAGGACACCTCATCAACCAGACTGGAATCTATACAGACCCCATGAAGATTGAGGCTGTTGCAGCCTCCCCAAGACCCAGAACAACTACAGAAGTCTATGCCTTCCTTGGACTGGCCAGCTACTACAGAAGGTTCATCAAATGATACTCCAACATTACAGCACCTATCTACTAGCTACTGAAGAAGGAAACCAAATTCGAATAGACCAAGAAGTGCCAAGAAATCTTCAATGAACTCAAGACCAGATTGACCCAAGCACCTATCCTCAGAAGATCAGACTGAAACTTAGAATTCATCTTGCAGATAGATGCAAGTACTATAGGACTTGGAGCAGTCCTAGCTCAGAAGAAAGATGGACATGAATATGTATGTCATCTCCTATGCAAGCTGAGATACCTGTGGAGCAGAACAGAACTATGAGTCATACAAGCTTAAATGCTTAGCAGTAGTTTGGGCAGTAGACAAGTTCCACTACTACCTAGCTGGGAAACACTTCACTATTCAAACAGACCATTCTGCTCTTGCCTGGCTATTTCACACTCTAAACCCCAAAGGAATATATGCCAGATGGATCTACAGGCTGCAAGAGTATGACTGTACTGTCAAGCACCACTTAGGAAAGACCAACACCAATGCTGATATACTCTCAAGAACACTCTGAAACACCCCCATCAAGACTATTCAACATAAATAAGGAGCTATACTATGGATTAATCAGCTACCTTAGGTAGTGGAAGATGTCCAACCATCTCGAATCCTGGACAATCACTATCATCAACTGGACTTGGAAACAGTTTGAACTAGACAACACTATACTCAGAAAAGGAGGAAAGCTAGTAATACCTGAACACAAGAAGTATCAAGTAATAAAGAAAGTACATGAGCAAGGACACTTAGGAGGAACCAATATATATGACAAAGCAAGAAGAACCATATGGTGGCCCAAGATGGAAGAAGACCTGTGCCAATTTGTCAAAAGGTGTAATAAGTACCAAAAACAGAAATAAGATCAGTAAGATCAGACATCTGGGTCATCAAGAATTGAGCCTATCCCCTTCTACTACATTGCAATAGATATCATTGGGCCACTACCAGTAACACTATCAGGAAACTGCTATATTATAGTTATTGTAGACCTCTTTACCAAATGGATAGAGGCAGGAGCATTACAAGAAGCCAATACCCTCTCTATAGCTAACTTCCTGCACCAAAAAATCATCTGCCGCTACAAGACACTGAAGCAAATCACAACAGACTATGGCATAGAATTTGTCAATGGATTCTATGAGATAATATATTAGAAATATAAGATCCAGCACATCAAGACCACCATGTACCACCCTCAAGGAAATGGACAGACAGAGAGAACCAACAAGACTCTCAAGAACATCCTAGTGAAAATCTCAAAGACATATGAGAATTGGGATAACTATCTCCCAACCACCCTCTCTGTCCTATGAGATATATGGTTACAGAGCACACACTTTACCCCAAGAGAGCTGCTCTTTGGAGAAGAAGATTCTGATAGAACCTCAGCTACAAATCTAGACCTAACCTGGAGATGGGTTGATGCAGAAATCCAGAGACTACACCAAATCAGGAAGAAGGCTGAAGATTACATTACCAAGTTACAAGCGCTGACAAGGAAGAATGCAGAAAAGAATCACAAGGCCCTAGAACCCATCCAAATTGGAGAAAAGGTTCTACTGTATCAAAATATGATAAAAGCCTCATGGTTATGAAAACTGGAGCCCAAATAAAAAGGACCCTTCTATGTGCAAGATATCAAGGGAATCATCTTCTGGCTTAGAAAAATCTCAGGGACCATACTGCCTACCATGGTACATAGGAACAGACTCAAGAAGTACCACAAACCTATACAAGAGAAGCAAAACGTGATAACTGCCTGCAAGGTTCTAGTCTATGAATCATAACAGCATGTCCTATGACCAGTAGACTATCTGTCTGGACCATTCTCTAAGGGATATGGTACTGATAACTACTCATCCATGAGACTTTCAAAGTCAGAGAAGTTCGAACCATCAACTGATTGGTCAAGATCAGAATCAGGCCCTTGCTTTATATGAAGGGAGCGACTCTTCACTATCATGCCAAAATACAAAGAGAAGATGCCAGCCCATAAATACCACTTTTTGACCCCTTGCCAGAGGTTATGGGATCAGCAAATTTGTCAAGACTGGATCAATGAATAAGGATGCTCAAGAAGATCTTTATTCAGAAGGAAGATATAATAGTGATCTCAGAATGATGACATCAGCACAGGAGACAGCCTTTCCTCACAAGCCATCAGATCAGAGCACAAGGAGATCATATGGTATACGAGATGAGCAATGATGACCAACTGTGAGTCATTGTGACTATAGTATGAGTATCTTGAGGAATATAAAAGAAGGATCAAGGAACTACAGTAGCAGCAACCAACAAGACCCACCAATCCCAAAATAGCTCAAAGACTTACTACAAATGAAATGCCTGCTGCCTGCCAATCCTCAAGGTTAAGGAATCACCAAGATATCTCAGTTAAAAAAAGGATGTTCCAAGATATCAGAAGAGCCATGAGGACCTGCTCAAGAAGGACTCCTAGTATTAACCTAGGTACTGCAGATCCCTATCACTTTATCCTCTATTGCTATAAAATGGAAACAAGGATCACTATTGCTACCAAATGCCTCTAAATGTGGCAGGAGTATGAAATAGGAAACCTCCTCTGCTGGGAGTTCCCACAGGCTAGCCCTCAAGAGCTACAAGATGGCACTCTCATGAATATATGCAAGGCAAGAATGGCTAAGAAGATCCATCAGATCTTCAGATATATATCATGATTGATCCTCAACTTAGAGTATATTAGAGTCTCAGACTTCAGAGACCTGTCATCCTGCCATATCAATGTACTAGAAGCCAGGGTGGCTACAGAAGCCCAGTCCACTATCACCCTCAATAGTGATAAAGTAGAAGACTTCTGGCATTCTATCCTTCAGGACAACCCAGACCAATTCCTATAAGGATTGATCTCAGTATTCTAAGGTCCAAGTATCCAGATTAGATCTCTCTAAGACCCCACATTTGTTCCTTATTTTGTGGAAGAGAACCTCATAGATTGGAGAGCCCCTGATTTCCCCACTGAATGTGATGATGTCATCAGTGATGATGTCATCCTACACGACATCAAAGCATGTGAAAATGATGAATTCATAGATCTCATCTTCTTCAGTAATGACGAGGATGAAGTCCCCATAATCTTGAACTTTCTGCTCTAAGTTCTTTATTACACTAAATAATGCCAGCACTGGTATTTTGATGTAATACTGGATAATGCCAGTACTGGTATTCTGAGGTGATGCAAAATTATTCCAGCACCAGCATTCTGATATGATACTGAATTATACTAGCATCCTAAACCTGTACAACCATCAGTGCTGACCCTGAAACTTAGTAGTTTTAGTTATTGGAATTTATATTTAGCTTTATATCTTAGCAATTATTGAATTATATTTTGTATAAATACCCCTCTTATTTCCTCTAAAATAAAGTCAGTTCTGGTTTCACTTATATATACTTCCTTGCAAGCAATCTAAGAGATAATAAGACAGTTAAAGATAAGAAGTTTGAGAACTATAAGATCTTAGGAAGGCACTCCAATAAGAACTTGCTTATAACAAACTTGAGTTAGTCTAAGAGATATACCTTGAAAAGAATCTAGTGTATTTGAAGGACTCAGCAATCACTATATAACATTAGTTATTTTTATTGAGAATATGAATCTCAAATTCTGATATAGTATATCAGATATAGTATATAGCTAAATTATAATACCTAATTTGAATAATAACTTAGTATATTTCTCTGCTAATTTATTATAATATATATTATATACTATTTAGAAAAAATTAATATTAATATAGATATTTTCTTATAAAAACTACAAAAAATTAATATTTAGCAAAAATATATAATATAAATAAAAAGCTTTACTATAAAATTATTATTTATTTTAAAACAGTATAAGATATTTTAATATCTGAAAGAATAGATCTAAATAATTATTAATAAAATCTAAAAACAATTTAAAATTAATAAAGAAATATTCAAAAAAGAAAAACTACCATTATATATAAATACTAAAAAGGATCAATAGATTACTACTTATTAAATTATTAATAAATAAGTTACTATTATTAAATAAATCTATCAGTTCTTTCAAAATAATAAATTAGCCTTAATATAAGAAGAGTGAGTCTATTAAGTAATAAAGCAATATTAAAAAGATATAAAGAACTAAGTAGAATATTGTATGATTATTTAAGATATAAAAACTTAAAAGTTTAAATAGATACTTTAAAGATAAAATAATCTATTTAAAAGAAAGTTATAATATATAATCTAAATAAAAATAAAGATTAAAAGATAAATATAGTGCTCTTAAATAAATTAAATCAATTTGAATTAAATTAAATTAAGAGTTATTCAAATTAAATCAAATTAGAGATTTTTGAATTCAAATTAAATTGAGATCTAATTTGATTTAAAATATTTATCTCAAATTCAAAATATAATAACTCAATAGAAATATATTCAAATTTAATATTCTTTATTGTACTAAATTCTCTATTATAAGATATATTAAATAAGCTAAAATTTATTAAATTTAGATATATTTTGATTAAGTTATTGAATTTTGAAAAATGAGGTTCAAATTGGACTTCAAATTGAATTGAGCCTTAATTCAAATTGAATTAAATTAGAGATAGATTTAATTCAATTTAATTTATTCTGAGTACTAGATAGATATTTACATAATTGTAATATCTAAATCTAATTTCAAATTTAGTATAATATATAATTAATAGTTATAAAGTTAGATAATATATAATATAAAAGATAAATAACTTATAACTTAGTTACTATATAGCTAGTAAACTTATATAAATAACCTAATAACTAGAGTAAATAAATCTTAGATCAAAATAGTTTAAAAAGTAAAAACTAATAAGACTATAAATAGATATACTTTAAACTTACACACTCTTATCAAAAACTTTGAGAAGTCAAAGAAGACCAAAAATCAAGATAAAGAAATCTACTATACTTCTCAGATTAAATATCTACTATATTATAATAATAAGATATATTATTATATATATATATTAATTATTATTATAGTTTATTAGTTATTTATATTTTTATTATTAATATATTATATTTAAGCTTTAAGTTAAATTTATATTTACTAAATAGTTTTAATTTATAAATTAATAATAAATATTAGTTAAATTTTTTTTTAGTTAATATATTTTTATTATACTTTATAATTTCAAAATTCTATTAATAAAAATATCATATCTTTAATTAAATTAAAATTATTCTAATATAATAAAATATCTTTAACTTATTTAAGACTTTTAATTTAATTTGATTTGTTAAAATATCAAATCATCAGCAGCAGTAATATTAAATATTGACAAAATATATTAAGTGAGATCAATGTTCAGTGAGTGCATTTTTGTGAGAGAGATTGTTGAACACAATGAAGCTGAGATAGAGAATTGGGAAAATCAGGTCCATACAATAAAATTGTTCCACCCCTACCCATTCCAAACTCAAATCCTTTATAAGCGTGAGCATGTCTCCTAACTCCGCGGAAGCTCACGAATCTGTAGCCAAAGATTCGTTGACTCGGGGCTCCTTGACGGGAAGGGGTATCATGTTTTCTTTGCTCAATGACGCTTCCAAGCCGGGAATGGTCATCACGACGGAGCCATCATAAGCGGTGTGATGACGCAAGCCCATGGAGACCGAGAGGATCTACAGAAGATGTGAAGTCAAAAATTGGGACACGGATCCGCAATACCCCCCTTAGCGACACGAAAACAAAAGAACCTGCAACCAACCTCATCCAAGATGGTTCGCATCACCATGTTGTCCTGCCTTAAATCGTGAACCTGCTTCTGGAGTTTTTTTGACAGCGCCTGCGTTTCCGCAATAGCCTCATTCAGTCGGTGCGCGTCATCCTCGAGGCGGTTGATGGAGTCATCAATAAAGTGGTTGCGACGGTTGGTCGAAATCCGGGATCTGGATGTATGAGGACAAAAAAGGGTTAATTGTGATTCACATATCTGGTGGTCCGTGGTGTGGAGATTGATACCTTGCGGTTTCGACGGTTATGAGGGTGGCAGCAACCGCGAAGATAATGGAGTCGCTGAGGAAGTTTGCGCCCATCTCTATAGCCCTGTACATGTTGTGAGGAGGATCAGGGTTAACGCAAGATACAGTAATGGTGCGATTTGTTGACGTTAGTGGGGAAGGGCACGCACGTACTTTGTGTTGTTCAGTGGACGAATGACCTCTTTCTTGTATCCCAAGAAGTTCATCTTCAATGTCATTTCGAGGCGATGGGCTGTCTGCGACGCATATCCGATCAGTCAATAGAAATTTGGGTCAAGGCACGGCTCGACAGGAGGGGTTTTTTTTTTTTTTACCTGAGCGACGTTGATGCAGAAGTCTCGGAAGGAAGGATGCTGTTTCGCCTGGTTCTTGATGTAGTTGGCAACGGGCTTTGCTAGTGTCCTGACGATGAGCGAGCCGACCTTGATTGTGCTCATTGCGGAAGGGAGAGGGGAGGAGAGTGGGAGATTTGGTGGTTCAAGTTGGGTAGTGACGTAGCAAAGGGACACGTGATCGTCCATCAATTTGATCAACAAACAAGGGTCGAAGCATACCTGGCTTTTTCTTGTTCCCCATCTCCACTCCCCCCCCCTCTCTCCCTTGAAACAGAACACATGTTTGCCGTCCGCACACTCGCTCGCCCCGCGGTGGCGACGGCTACTTCACTGAGGTACTTGTCGTCTGTCCACCGAAAAACGCATACCATCGACGCGTAATGCGTTCATACATCCGCTCAGTTCAACAACAAACAGTCACGCCCGAACCGCGTTGCATCAGCTCCAAGCACCGAAAATGGCCGTGCTTGCTAACCTTTTTCGTATCCTCTGGTATCCCCCACAGCAACGCCGTCCAGGTCCGCAACATGGCTACTCTGAAAGAAAGTACGTACCTCGTTGGCTCCCTGCACGGATTGGGCGTAGTTGCGATCAAAATTAATTTGCCCGGAATTCGCTATCCTAATTGTCAATATCAACATTGTGATCTCTGCAACGTCCAGTTCAGCTCCGCCTGAAGTCCGTCTCAAACATCAGTAAGATCACCAAGTCAATGAAGATGATTGCGTCCACGAAGGTGGCCAAAGCTCAGAGAGCCATGGAGAACGCCCGCGCGTACGGCAACGCCAACAATGGTATGTAACTTTAGGGAATCGGGTTTTCCTCCATTTCGCGTCCTCCGTTCTCATTTACATCCACCATGAGGCGCAAGTCACTATGAAACGAATTAGGGGCTGACCCACATTAATTTATTGCGTTACATTAGCGGTCTTCCTGAGCGCTGAGACCAAACCTGCTTCAGACAGTAACTCCATTTTCATCGCCGCCTCTTCGGACCGTGGTCTCTGCGGCGGTATCCACAGCACTGTTGCCAAGTACACGCGTAATGCTATTGGCGGGAGGCCTGATGTCCAAGTCGTCGTGCTGGGTGACAAGGCCAAGGCCCAGCTCAGCCGTACCCACCGCGCCGCCATCGCCCTATCCTTCAACCAGATTGGCAAGGACATACCCACTTTCGCGGAGGCCTCCGCAATCGTCGACATCATTAAGTCGTCGGGCGTCGAGTTCGATAACGCCCATATCGTCTACAACAAATTCTTGTCGGCGATCTCGTACGAGGCAACCGCCGTCGAGGCTTACTCGGAGGACACGTTCAAGAACTCTCGTGAGTGGTACAAAAGATCGCAGCGGAATCGTTGCAGTGTTTGTGCTTTTGGATTTCATTTCGGAAGACACATCTCATACATATAAACTCCCATTTGGCGTTATAATAGCCAACTTTGCCGCCTTCGAACTCGAAGACGACGTCCTCGAGAACCTGCAAGAGTTCACCTTTGCCAACAATGTTTACTGGGCTTTGGTCGAGGGTCACGCCGCGGAGATGGCCGCCAAACGCTCTGCTATGGAAAACGCGACCAAGAATGCCGGCGAGATGATTAACAAGCTCACCTTGACGTACAACCGTGGTCGTCAGGCCGTCATTACCAACGAACTGAGTACGTTATATTTGTTTTATTTTTATCTTTCAGCATTTTTCAATATTTGGAGTAAGTGAGGCGGGTTTGACGTCCAGGGTTAGGAATGGAAACAAAATGGCAATTGATATTTTCGGATGCTTTTCTGTGTGCTAACGTCGTTTGTCGACTTTTTTCCCCCCTTTGTCAATCGCTCACCTACCTCTACAGTCGATATTATCACGGGTGCCTCTGCCCTTTAAAAATCCTCCGCCACCTTTCCCGCTCTATGCCCATCCTCAACTAAAATACAAGTATTATTTCCCCTTGCTTCCTGCCACGAATAAAACGACCAACCATTGCATAGATTGGTTTTGTGTCGCGGATATGCTATAGAAGTTCACATATTCGCACTCGTCCTATTGGATTTTCAGGCACTGTTGTCATTATTTATTTCCCTTCTTGCGCGCTAGTCAGGATGGATATGGTGCTCGTTCGTTGTTCAAGGGGAAAGGGTTAAAGCAGATTGCCCATTGAGTGATGCTTCGTATTCGTGGCTGCTGAATTCCATGGGTAAGCCCTTTGGTAACATTTATTCACACAAGACAGCATCGTTATTGTAGCTATAGTTACTATTTATTAGAATGTGGGTCGGACGCGGTTGGTGAAGGCACAGGCAACGCATCTGTGGAGGTTGGCAACACATCTGTGGAGGTTGGCAACACATCTGTGAAGGTTGGCAACACATCTGTGGAGGTTTCATTCACTCTCTCGATTGTGAACGGCGGCGAGATCCATACTTCGTAATCCTCTGTTCTTGCCAAATTACCAAACATTTTTACGGCCGATACATAAAGCCTGTAGTTGCCGTTTGGCAGCAGCTCGCTTTGCTGCTCGGAATCGCAAGTACCAACCTCGAAGGGGTAAAATGTGATGGGTATCGGTTGGGCGGTGCGCGCAAAGTACGATAGGTATAGGGCGCATCCGTAATCGGTCTCATTGTCCTCACTTAACACTCCCACCAGCAGGAGACGCGTGGGGTTATCGGTAAACAATTTGAGGCTGATGGTGTCATCCGCGGATGAGGCACTAATGGTCGTCGAGTTGTTTTTGGGGTACTGCAAAGACGGGTAGCCTTGCTCCTGCGAGAGGACGTTGACCAAACCCGTGGTGAGCACGGCAGCGTAGGGGATCGTTTGCACTCCCTCGTCCGAGTCTGGCTTGACGTAGATGAAGCCGGAGTAGAACCAGTGGCCTGCGGGGTCAAGATTCGGGGGTTGGATGTTCCAGTTGACAACCGCATGACCATTTGGAGGGATCGTCACTGAGGTGACGGCAAAAGTGATGGTGGCAGTAACGTTGGAAAGCGTGACAGTGGATAGCGGGCGCGGGTCTGAGCCATTGTATCCCGTGAGAGAGGCCGCCGGGAGATGGGAGATGGCATATTTGACAGTAGTAGGTGCCATGTTGTAAATGGTGAAGTTCTGCCGCTCATCAATGGCCGTCAATTTGGAGTCGTTGTTGAGCGCGTATTTCGTTGGGGTGATGAGGGTTCGGACGTTGAGCGCGTCAATAATGTTCAGCAACCCGGAGCCTTGCTTGGGTACCGGATAAATCTGCCTGTCATCCATCGTCATAGGGTCGGCTGTGTTGAGCAACAATGAGCGTATGGCGCTAGTAGGCATTTTGCCGTACTTCTCGAGCAGCAAAGCGACCGCGCCCGCCACATAGGGACAGGCCATCGAAGTGCCTTGATCTTGCGCCCAGCCACCAAAGTTGAGGGGGAAGGTTGAAAGAATCTTGGCACCGGGAGCGGCGATATCGGGCTTGAGATCGAGATCGGGGCTGATACCGTAGCTTGAGAAGGGAGACGGTTTGCCGGGATGAACCATGGGGCTAAAAGAGGCATGCACGAACAAACGTTAAATTTTCAAGTTCAACATACAAAATCATGAGTTTGCAGACAAATATCTTGCCAGTGAAATCTCACAATGCCTTCTGCTCCTGTGAAAAGGTGAGTTTTATTTCTGGGTGGCTCTTGAGCTCTTGCGCCAACCACTCCCCATCTGTGTTCCGGAGGGTAATGAGCGGCACTCCATCGAAGGTAGTTTGGGCGGACCAGATGTACTTGGAATCAGTGTCGGCCGTATACATGAGAATAGCGACGGGTTGCCCATTTGTAATGTCGAGTTTCTGGATAGAGAAGAAAAAA
>RBNI01002590.1:0-18053 GCA_003990745.1 Jimgerdemannia flammicorona | reverse complement strand
AAAAAAAAAAAAAAAAAAAAAAAAGACAAAAATAGAAGAGAAGTTATATACAAAAAAGGTGAATAGTATTACTCAGTATATAATATCTTATCCTAGATAATATATAATCAAAAAAGAAACTTAGACTCTGCTATATTGGATGATTTAAGATTAGAGAAGTATAGTTCTGTTGTATATAAGTTAGATCTCTCAGTAACTCTAAAAAAAATTCACATAGTATTTCACATATCTCAACTCTAGCTATATATATCTCTAGATCTAATTATTATTAACCAAGAACTAAAATATAAAGTTGATTAGTTTTGGATTACAAGAACTATCTATTCAGATGAGCTGCCAAGCCTATCTAATACTATCTTGTAAAATGAAAAGAATATCCTAAGTATGATACTATCTGAGAAAAAGAAGATAACTTTTTACCAAATATAGAAGAAGTAGTAACTCAATATTGATATCTAGTATAATGAAAATTCTGATAGAATTTCTGAAAGATAGTTATATCTCTAAATATCTCTGATGAAGAGAAGTATAAATAACCTGAACAATCCTATATAGATAACTTATTACAAAATAAATATCTAGCAAAGACACCAAGAACAAACCAAGAATAAGATTGCTACTACTGTCCTTATAGTTATTAAATACTAATAGAATTCTATGAAACTGCTCTCTATCAATATATGAATTTCTGGAGATATAGACTCAAATGAAGCCCAATAATATTTTAGAAGAATCTAAATTTCCAGATCTTCTACTACCAACTAGAATTAAAGATATACTATAAGATCAAATATCTCATCTATCAATAAGCTACTCTCAGTAGTACTAAGTAATAAGTCTGCCTTATCATTGATAACTATATCTATATTATTATTAAGAGACTTTATATCCTTTTCTGTATCTGAACCCAAGTCCTTAACTATCTCTATAGAGAATTTTCTAAAAACATCATTAATTAAAGTAATGAATAATAGAGTAATATTATCTTTCAAGTAGCCTAGTATACTGTCCTCCAGTTTGATTAGTATCTAGAATTTAGTACTGAATCCAATAAGTAGATTCAGATAAAGAAAGGAAGAATGTAATGAATTATTATATATCTATAAGTCACTGGAATTTCTAATGAAAATTCTGACAGAAATTTCTTATAGAATTTTCAACTAGTAGTTATAGTTACTGAATATAATATAACTGTATATAGATATATCCAGCACACCATATTTAATTATGGCTTTGAATCTATATAAATATCCTCTGAACTGAGTATATTGTAACCTCAATACTAATTTTTTCAAATATAAGAATAAAGTAGTATTCTTATTACAAAAACCTCAGATCTGACTTATTAATGATTCTAAGCCTGATAAACTTAGTATATAAGTATGGCACTTTCACTAGTATAAGAATCTGAAAGTAATACTTAGACTATACTGCTGCAACAGATAATTGAAACTTGGTACTTTTTCATAAGTACTCAGAACTTAGGGCTAACAGTTATCTTTATTATCCACAATATATTAATTCTATCAGCATAGTTTTATTATATTAAGAAACTCATCTATTAGAACTTTAAGTCTAAATAAAACATTCTATATACTATTTTTTTTATTATTAATAAAGCTTTATTAATAGATCTATTAAAAAAAATAGAATTTTTTATTAATATCTACTAAGCTATTTATAATACTCTCTGATCTATTACTATTATTTTTTTCTAATAGGAAAACTACAAAACTCTAAATCAAATTTTATAAAGTTAAATATCCCCTAGTTCATTTTATATTTAAATTTAAATAAAATATAAAGTTAGTTAAAAAAAAAATTGAATTTATAAAAATAAAAATAAAAATTAACTTTTTTTTTATAAAAAATTATTTATAAATAATTTAAATATAAAAAAAAATAGTATATAAATTCATATATTGTAATGTGCCTGGCTCAATGGAGGCAAATTACAAGGTTGGGGGTTGATGTAGTTTGGCTTGAGCCCCTAGTTACTTTGTCACAAGTAACAAAATGTTCTAAGATTCCTGAGGTTCTTGGTGTTTAGTGGTATAATAGTCAAAACTGGATGTCTGCGAGCGATTTCCTTATTGGGATGGTTCTCTGGGTGTAGTGGCAATTTGTGTGTGAATGGATTTCCTTCTTGGGTCAACTGGGAATTGGTAGAAATTCATGTGTAGCGTGATCTCCAAAAGTATGCGATTTCTGGGTGATGATTTCTTGTATAGCATGACGATCTTGTGCGTGACAGTCTGGCAATTTAGCGGTTCTCCTTCTTGGGTGGCAGGCAATTTCTGTATAGCATGACAATCTTCTTGTGCATGACGGTCTGGCGATTTAGCGGTTCTCCTTATGTGATTTCTGCATGACGATCTCTGTGTAGTGCAATGATCTCTGTAGCGTAGTGGGTTCCTTATGCGGGACATTCTGATAATTTGGCGGATAACTCAATTTGGCGCGGATTCACTGAAATGGCGGCTTACTGGGAATTATACTGGCAGCAGATTCTTCTCGGGCTCACTGGGAATAATGAATAACTCAGATGTTGTGGATTCTTCCTGAATCGGCACTTTTCTGGGAATAATAACTCAGATGGCATGGATAACTCAGATGACGCGAATCGGGCTCTTCTGGGAATACGGATGACTTGAAAATGGTGGATGACGTGGATTCTTCCTGAATCGGCGGCTTCAACTGGGAAATAACTCGGGTTCTTGGCAAGTTACATCTAGACTAGCTTTGTTTGCGTGGAGTTACGTTGTTAGACTGGCTCTACTGCGAAGTTGTGTCAGATAGACTGGCTTGTGGCAAGAAAGCAGGCTCTCTGGAAATGCGGCGAATAACTCAAAAGGCAGCAAAGTTCTCCTTGAACTTGGCAGCAAACTGCAGTCTTATCTGGCAAGCGAACCAAGGCTTTGTATCGGAAAGGGGACCAGAGTGGAAATGGAAGAGCAAAGCTCACAATCTCCTAGTAGTGGCTGTAGAGTTCCTCTTGAAGTGTGGTAGGCAGACTTGTCTTTTGCTTTGGGTTCAAATTTCAGACTGAGGTTTATTCACTCTTGTCTCTGGGGTAATTTATACAGTTGTGGTTGCTATCTGGTTACTATGTTGCTAACTATAGATTTGCTACTTATAGCAAGTTGGGCAGGTCCAACACAAGTGTGCAGGTCTGGCACAGGTGTGCAGGTTCTGCACAGATATACCTTATCTAGTAGTCTGGCTATTTATATAGTTTCTATAGCAATGGTTGCTGGTTACTATGCTGTGTGTTCATATCATCTGGCTAATTGTTTGCATCATCTGGCTAAGGTATAATTCAGGTGGTATGTCTTGGTTTGTCACATCAGCCCCTACTAAAGGATGGTCTGTCCTCAGACTGTCCTTTAGTTATCATCCTAGTATAGGTAAGCATCTTCTGTATCAATACCTATTCCATCATCCTCATCATCTGTACTATGGTTGCTCCATTCTAAGGATTCTTCTTCTTCTTCTAGGAATAGGATTTTGACAACATTGATGATGCTCAGGTAGGTGGCTAGGTTCATTCCTCATGCATCATACCAAGGGAATTGTGCTTGTATCAGGGCTGCAGGGTTTCATTTATAAAGGGTGTAAAGTCTGTCTACAGCAGTGATATCTCTCCTTGATAGTCCTGTAATGTTTCTGATATATATCTGTTTGGGGACAGAGGTTCTGCAATTGTTCTTCAATTGCATAATAGGCCTGGAGTTGGTGGACCTGTAGCAATCATCTGGCCAGGATAAGATTCTCTTGATAAATCTGGATCTTTTGGAGAGTATTCCCATTGACTCCTCAGAATTGGAGTAGGGAAACTAGTAGTGATTGAAAGGAGCTGAGGACAAGAGTCTGAAGGTGATTGTCAACTCTCTGATTCATGATGTGGGGAAAGATATATCTTGAGGCAATTGATGTGTAGTGGTGTCCTGAGGGTTTGTCCATCCATGCTTCTTAAATAGATACTGGTTCCTCTGATATTGTGTATAAGATAAGATCCTTCCCATTTGGTTTCCCATTTGGTGGCAAAATTCATCTCAATCATACTTCTCCAAACTAGTACTTGATCTCTAATCTTGATCTCCTGATCCTTCTGTTTCTGGTCATAATACTTCTTTTGTCTTTCTTGGGCTTTGATAATCAGACCTCAGGCTTGATTATGTAACTGTTCTGCCTTCTTGAGGAGGTCTCTGAGATTCTCATGATCAATAGTTCTGATTTTCTTGAGAAATATCATTTTGAATGGCTTTTGTTTGGTTGAGGCAGCAGGGGTGTTCTGAACTTCCCATAGGATCTCAGGTAAGCAGAGGTCCCAATTGGTAGAATCAACTTTAGTAAGTCCTTTCTTGATAGTTTGGTTCATTCTTTCTGTCATACCATTGGTCTGAGGGTAGTATAATGTGATCTGTTTGAGATGGATCTTGTGAATTCAGGCATAACTTGTAATTATGTTTTTGATGAATTCTGTGCCTTAGTCAGTAATGAGTTCTTCTGGAGGTCCATATCTGAGTATGAGTCCATAAAGAAGGTCTTCAATGGTTAAGGCATCTGTGATTTCCATTTGGAAAGCCTTGGGCCACTTGGTCAGATATTCTACAAATACAAGGATGTATTTGTTTCTTCTTAGTGTAACTGGTAGAGGTCCAATTATGTCTATTCCCTATCTCTAGAAGATGTTTTTTGGTGGTGTGATTGGTTGCAATAGTGCTTGATAGTTCTTCCTTTCTTGATACCTCTGGCAGATGTCATATTTCTTAAGTATGTCCCAGACTTATGTTCTAAGGTTGGGCCAATATTGGTGTGTTGTTTGCAGCTTCTCTTCTATATTTGCCTGTCTCTGGTGGGCTTTCTGATGTTCTTTTTGGATGAGATCTTCTTGTGCCTTGATGGTCTGGGGGGCTTTCTTTAGGGTGTAGTTCCTCTGGACACCCATCTTTTGGTTCATTGAGGTTGGCAGGAAAGTATATCAATATTGTTGTGAGCTTTCTCTACTTTGTGGATGATGGTGATTTTGTAATCCTGAAGGATAAGAATCCAGTAGGCTAGGATTCCAGTGGGTTCCTTATAATTGAATAGCTATTTGAGGGCTGTATGGTCTGTGATCATGGTGAATCTTTTTCTAATGAGATAATACTTGAACAGAGTGACCACCCATATAACTGTAAGGTATTTCAGTTTAATGCTACCATAGTTCATCTGCTGCTGATTGATAGCTCTGCTTGCATAAGCTATCACATAGTATTGTTGATCAGGTTCTTCTTGGGCTAGAACTGCTCTGAGGCCATCTTTAGAAGTATCTGTATACAAGATGAATGGCTTCTATAGATTTGAGTGTTCAAGGATTGGTGCTGTAGTTATGCAGTTCTTGAGTTCCTTGAAAGCCTTTTCTTGTAATTCTGTCTATTTAAATGATACTTCTTTCTTGAGAAGGATTCAGATTGGGGCAGCAATTTGGGTAAAATACTTGATAAACCTTCTGTAGTAGGATACTAGCATCAGGAATGATAGTGTTTCCTTTGGGGTCTTGGGTGCTGACCAATTGTTGATCTTCTCAGTTTCTTCAGATCTGTATGGGTTCCTTTTTTTGAAACTATAAATCTAAGAAATTCAAGTTTCTGTTTTCCAAAGTAACATTTCTTTGCATTCAGTCTCAAGTAGTTCTTGCAAGTGAGCTTGAAGAATTCCTCTAGGTGGTGCAGGTATTCTTCGAAATTTACTGAATAGATGTTGGAATCATCTATGTATACAATCAGACAGTAGTAGATCAAGGGGGCATAGACTAAATTCATCATCCTCTGAAAGGTGGGGGGTGCATTGCAGAGTCCAAAAGGCATTCAGAGATATTCAAACAGTTTTTCTAAAGTAAGGAAGGCTGGCTTTTGAATGTCTTTGGGGTCTATGGGGATCTTATGGAATTCTGCAAAAAGGTCCATACTGTTGAAGTATCTGGCATCTTATAACTGATCCAAAAGGTCATCAATTCTGGACAAAGGATAGACATCCTTTCTAGTGACTGAATTGAGTTTCCTGTAATACACACAGAGTCTCCATCCTCCTTTCTTTGGTACAATAAGTATAGGACTGGCCCAGGGGCTGGTAGAGGGTTGCTCTTTTTCAAATGTTTTCAAGTGATGGGGTATTCTGTAGGGTTTCTGCCAGATGGGTGTTGCATTTCCTGTATTTATGCTGTGGTGATATGATGGATTTTATGGTAGGTTGCCATAATCAGTAGTGAAGATATCTTGATATTTGTTGAGAAGTTCTACTAGTTATTACTGTTGTTGAGGTATCAATTCTTCTCCAATGTTGGTAGAAGGCTTCACTATCTCCTGGGTCGCAGAGGGGCCTTTCCTTTCTTCTGAGACCTTTTTCCATTTCCTGATAGGTTTAGTTCATAAACTTCCCTATGAGTTTAGTTGAGAAAAGGCACCAGATGTCCTATGATGATTCCATTTGGCAAGATAATGGTCTCTCAACTTTGGTTGGTTGCTCAGGAGTGCACTGGGTTCATCTTGTCAGAGAAGGTATGTCCTTCTATATCCAGGTGTGGGATATCTTCCTTGGGTTTAAAGAAAAGGTTTCTGGGGTCGGGTGGTGCAAAGATTTCGAAGGTGGTTTGTTCTCCAGGCTCCAAGATGAGATTCTTGTGCAGTTTGACTGGTTGGCAGTACACTTGCAGGGGAACATTCCTCTTGAGGTAGTTGACTTGAAGGAGATGTACTTCCTTCTTATCTGAGCTCCCAAATACTTTGGCTTGTCTTGTTCCTTCAGTTAGTTCAGAGACTTCCTGTAATTGTGGTATCTTGACCTTCATGAAAACTGCTTGAGCAATCTTCTGTCCTCTAATGATTCAGTGTCATTCTGTACTACTGTTGTGTAGAATGACCTTGATTTCGCCTATGTATCCTGGGTCAATGGTTTCCCCTTCTATGGTTATTCCTTATCTGGCAAGTCCAGACCTTGAGGTGGCTGTATGGCTAGTCCAGTTCTGATCATGAATGTTTTCCCAGACTTGATAGATTCATCCTCCAGACTGTGGAGATCATATCTTATATCTTCTGGATGTACTTTGGTTGAGGGTTTGGCTTTGGGATGTAGCAGGGCATATTGAGCAACATTCTTACTAAGTTTGGGCTGTCCTTAGGCTGAGGCTCTACTAGCAGAGAGCCTCCAGGCTCTGAGGTTGAGGTGTGGCCATCTGGCTCCAGTAGAGGGGTCACAGAGATAGTTGATTTCTCTTCTTCCTGTAGGGTCTAGGGCTTCCATGAAGTTGGTGGCATCTTCTACCCATCCTTGGCAGGTTGCATGTCTGATGAGAGCTAGGATGTCTTCTCTTAAATCATAGATCTTGAGAGTCCTTCTTTCTGGCTTTTTTGTCTGACTTTTTCGGATCTGGCTTCAGTTATCTCCTCTCTTCAAAGTGTAGATTGTAACATCATGACTGAGATGGATCTTCTGATACCTGCAGTCTTGGCAGTCTGAGTGTCTTCCATGGTTACAATATCCCATTGCTCAGAAATGATGTTCCTAGTTGTTGATTTCTTGTTGTCTCAGGAATCAGTACTCATCTTGATCATAAGTTGGTGGAAGAGTAGACAAGGGGTATACTTCTATCTGAGTGAAGAGACCTTATCCTTTGAATTGGCTTTGCAATTTGGTAGTAACTTCTTAGAAGATAGTTAACTGTACAACTATATCTGGAGGTTCTGGTCTCTGGGGTCTCTGTTTCTCCTATTGGTCCACTGATAGCAGTAGTCTTGAGGAGAGTGGAAGACTATTTGGTATGGACATCTTCCTAGCTGAAAAGCCTTTTCTTGGTGAGTTTCTTTTTTGGAGATAATGATGATTGTGCTGGGTCCTTCTTCTATATTCCAAGAGTCATCATCTTCAGGTAGTATCCAGCGAGGAACATCTCAGGGAATGAGTTTGGGGACTTCTTCTTCTTCAGGTACTTCTTGTTCAAGAACTTCTTGATCAGGAGCTTCTTCTTTCTCAGATGATTCTTGTCCCCAAATTGCTTACACTTCTACAGCTTGGGCTGTGAGTATTTCTGAAATATGTCTGCATTTCTTTTTCTTTCTTCTGTACTCAGGGCAGGCTATGCCAGGCAAATTTCTTGTCCCAATGATCTTGGAGGAGTGCTCAGGGCACTTGTATCTCTTGAGGCAGGTGGGGCATCCTTTGATTTCTCATGCAATGGCTCCAATGGTAATGAGGACAGTGTTCATAGCCCACACATTGTCTTCTGGTCTGTCATCCATCAGGTTAATTTGGAGATTGAGTCTGGAATCATTTTCATCTTCAGATTATTCTTCTTCTTCTATGGTAGATTCTTTACTGCTGGTATATTTTTCCTGAATAGTAACCTTCTTCTTCTTCTTCAATTGCTTATAGCTGGTTACTTTGACTCTGTACTTCTTGCCATGGTAGTCAAACTTGAGTACTTGTTGACCAATATCAATAACTGCATTCATTTCCTTCATCCAGTTGGTGCCAAGAATTATGTCATAGATGACAGCTTTGGTGACAACAGCTTTTAGGATAGAGAACTAAATGTGTCCAAGGGAGATGGGGATATTTTATACTTCTCCAAGGGTTTGAGTTTGGGCTCCATCTGCTACTATGATGCTAAGGTTGGATGGTCTATCAATGGGCCATTGGAGGATATCCAGAAACTGTTTGGTAATGATACAGACAGCTGCTCCTGTATCTATGAGAATCTTCACCTTCTGTCCTCCAATGTCTCTATATAGGTAGGTACTGATATGTCTTTCAGCTGCTTGGACAGAGATGATGTTGAGATTATAGGTTACAACTCAATATAGATAATTTGTGGCGCAGTGGCATTGGGGTGACATCATCAATAAACATGTAAAAGCGTATTACTTGAGTGATCAATAAATATCTCTCTCTCTTTTCCTCTCTCCTCCAAAAGTTCACAACAAAGGTTATGAGCCCCAGTTAGCAGATAATATACACACCTCTTTAATATATGCTACACTACAATGTATGAAGATGTTAACCCCAGGAAACCAAACTCAAGTGTTGTGGTGCTAAGCCCAGCAAGTAACACAAGCGGAGCGGGTACTGGCATGGGTACCACAGTCTCTCTGGTGGTAGCTATGATGACAAGAAGGATGATTCCTGTCTTTGACGGTAAGGATTATGCCATATGGGCATACTATATGAGGAACCTCTTGGAGGAATGTGGTCTAGAGAACTATTGGAAGCTACAGGTGCAAATAACGAGATACGACCCAGCGAAGGATCACAAGGCATTGAGGGAGATCATGTTCACTCTATTGAATAAGCAAATGAAACTTGTTATGGATGCTACAACAGCGAATGAAGCTTGGGAGACTCTATGTGACCATCATTAACAAGCATCTGCATCCAACAGATTCCACCTGAAGGGACAATTATTTACCCTACGGATGAAGCCCAAAGAGAGCATTCAGGAATATGTCAACCACGTCAACAATCTGACGAATCAGGTGAACTCACTTTCTATGCCGGCGGACCTCATCAGGGAGGAAGACAAGGTCCTGGCTCTTATATGAGGCCTCCCAGACACATATAACATAGTCGTATCCACTATGTAGGAATCCGATAAGCTTTCGAACTATAAGCACGTCATCACAAGCCTATTAAACGATGAATCGAGGCAGAATAATAGCACAAACGAAGACTATGACAAGAAAGCATTCTATGGTGCGCATGGCCGAGGCAAAGGAAAGCCAAGTAAAGGACAAGGTCAATAAGACGGTCAACACGCCAAGTTCGGTAGTAAGTGCTTCTACTGTGATAAGTCTGGACATCACGTCCAAGACTGCAATCTAAAGAAGAAAGAAAAGGGAGACCAATGTGGTCAGGCAAATATCATGGACACCAACAATCAGAGCAGTGATGGGATGTTTTTCGTGGAGGCGGAGAGCTGCCAACATGCAAACGTAAGCACAAGCGCTAATGTATGCAGTGAAGAAGTTTGGCTCATAGATTCCGGCGCAACACAACATATGATGGCACACCACAAATGGCTCTCTACATACGAGAAGTTCGAGCATCCTGTACCTATCAAACTAGGTGACAACAATGTAATCTATGCTCAGGGCAAAGGAAATGTCAGAATACACCTGCATGGAAAGGTCAAAGAACCCTCAGGCACCTTTGCGGACATACTATATGCTCCGGATATAGGCAAAAATCTCTTCTCGATAGGACAAATGATGGCCTGAGGAGACAAAGGAGTAAACATACACCCGAATGGAGTAATGGTAATCGATCTAAAGAACAATAAGGAATTAATGTATGTGTCGAAAAGAGAGAATCTTTATACAATCAACGGAATGCTGAACAGTACATTGGCACACTCTGCAATGACAAATGACACCTGGTGTATATGGCATGAACAGTTAGGACACATCGGCCAGACAAGCTTAGAATGGATGATGAGAAATAGCTTGGTGAAAGGATTGCCAAACTATACATCTCTGAACTTCTTTTGCGATAACTGCGTGACGAATAAGGCTTCTCGGAAGTCTTTTCAGGAATGGATGAAATGAGTGAGTGGTATACTCGATCTTATACATACGGACATCTGCGGTCCCATGTATACATCATCACATTCCAGGAAGAAGTATTTTATTACTTTCATCGATGATTACACTCATAAGGCCCATGTGTACTTCCTCTCAGCAAAGAGCAAAGCATTTAAGAAATTTAAAGAATTCAAGGTGAGTGTGGAGAATGATACGAAACGTCAGATAGGAATACTATGCTCAGATAATAGGACAGAATACGTAAATAAGTCCTTTAAACAATTCTTAAAAGAGCATAGAATACGACATACTAGAATGGCTCCTTATACTCCACAACAAAATGGCATGGTGGAACGATTCAATCAAATGATCGTCGAGATGGCCCGAACGATGATGAATGCAGCTGGTTTGCCACAATCCTTCTGGGCCAAAGCATTGAATACGGTAGTGTACATACATAATCAATGCATTTCTCGAGCCTTAAGCAAAGAAAGTGATGTACAGTCTAAGGATGATAACCTTACACCTGAAGAACTGTGGAGCAGATCCAAGCCTGACATCTCACACTTATGGACATTCGGAAGTGAGGCTTACATATTGGATAAAAGTGGAAATAGAGGAAAATTCGAGCCTAAAGCAGATAAGCATATATTCCTTGGATATGACAGGTCAGCATATAGGTTGTAGAATATGCAAAAGCATGGTATAGTCATCTCTCATGACGTTCAGTTCAAAGAGAAAGCAAAGGAAATTTGCGTAGAAATTCCTATACCTATAACCAATCCAACAGTGAGTGGAACTACACCGACGGTGAGTGCGAAAACTACACCAATGATTCCAGCAACAATGGTACAACCTATGCCAATGAGATCAATGGCGCAAGTACCTATGAAAACCCCTGAACTGAGAATTACAGAGATTTCGGATAACAAAGAGGATATCTCTCCAAAGGGCAAGAAAAAGCACAAGTCTGGGATAGACAATGAAGTCCAAGTAGATCTGGGAAGTTACTGGGACCCACCCAAGTCATCTCATCACAAACAACATCACGTGAACTACACCTATGAATGCGCTTACATAGCAATGACCAGTGAGCTGGCACACTATGATGAAGCCATTCATTCGAATGATAAAAAGGAGTGGAAAAAGGCTATGGACGAGGAGTATAATTCACTCATCGAGAATGACATGTGGGACTTGGTCCCTCTTCCATCAAATTGATAAGCCATAGGATCCTGATGGGTGTATAAAATCAAGTGCGATAGCAACAGTGGCATAGAGCAATACAAGGCCTGATTTGTGGCAAAGGGGTATTCACAAGACTTTGGGGTTGACTATGATGAGACCTTTTCCCTGGTATTTAAGCTTACTTTGCTTAGAATACTTCTTGTGATCGGAGCCAAGTATGACTATGAGATATATCAAATGGACATTAAGACAGCCTTTCTAAATGGAGATATGGATACCGAACTATACATTCTTCAACCACAAGGATACAAACTCTATGACAATGAGAAGGAGTTAGTATGCAGACTATGCAAAGGCCTCTATAGTATAAAACAGGCGGTAAGGCTATGGAATCGAAAGATCAATGATTATCTCATAGAAGAGAACAGGTTCAAATGATGCAAAGCAGACCCATGCATATACACTCATCATACATTCTCAGGAATGGTGTACTTGGGAATTTGGATCGATGATATCATTCTGGTTGGAATGACAAATAAGATTAATGAAGTAAAGGTGGCACTATGCAAGAAGTTCAAAATGACAGATCTGGGTGACGCATCTTTCCTTTTGGGGATATTCATCATACATAACAGGAGTGCACGTACTATACACCTAAGCCAAGAAGCCTACATTCAGACAATACTTGAGCAGTTCGGCATGAGCGAGTGTAAGCCAGTCAGAACACTGATGGAGACGTCTGTGAGATTAAAGAAGTCTGATACACCTGATGACAATAATATTCCCTATCAACAAGTAGTAGGATCCCTTATATATCTGATACTCGGGATGAGACCTGACCTATTATATGCAATCAACAAAGTGGCACAATATGCATTGTGCTACGACAACTTGCATTGGATGGCAATCAAGTGCATATTCAGGTACATTAAAGACACAAAGAGCTATACGCTCAATCTGGGTGATAAGGGAGTAAGTGGGAGTACCATTATGGTAAGCCTTTCCAGCGTGTGTAATGCTGATTGGGCTGGAGACTTGGATGACAGAAGGTCTATGACAGGATATTTCTTCTATCTCGATGATGGTGGAGCCATTTTGTGGCAAACTCATAAGCAATCATCAGTGGCGACGTTGTCTATACAAGCGGAATATCAAGCATTGTCAATGGCGACGAAGGAGGCCATCTGGCTTCATGAACTACTAAAGGATCTGGGATTCACTCAAGGATCTATGACTATATGACAGGACAACCAATCCACCATTACTTTGGCAAAGAACTCTATACATTATGCAAGGATCAAGCATATCGATATACAGCATCATTACATATGAGAGTGCATTGAAAATGAGGCTATATGCCTGCTATACATCCCTATAGAGCAAATGATGGCAGATTTGCTGATAAAGGCCCTTCCAAAGGCAAAGTTCGATTTTTGCGTACAAGGAATAGGTGTAATGATGAGCAACGAGCAGTTAATGGTGAATGATGGATAGAATAAATATTATAGCGAAATGATGGGTAGAATGAGTGTTACAGCAAATATTTGTGATGGAAACCTATAACATTGCTCAGGATTTCCATTTTTCACTACTTCTCTTACCTATTTTTATACTTATAAGCAGGGAATTTCAACCTTTTTCAGTCATCTAGATAGCATTCCATTGGTAATGTTTTGTTTTGCTTAGCTGTAGCTGGAGATTGATCAGTTTTATTTGCATTTGCATTCTTTATCTCATTGAGCGGGAGTGTTGAGATTACAGATTACAACTCGATATAGATAATTTGTGGCACAGTGGCATTGGGGTGACATCATTGACAAACACGTAAAAGCACGTTACTTGAGTGATCAATAAATATCTCTCTCTCTTTTCCTCTCTCCTCCAAAAGTTCACAACAGATGAGAACTGGTTCTTACTGTGGGATTGGAACTTGACCAGTGCTAGTCCTGGTAGTTCTCAGCAATTTGTTTCAAACTCCAGCTTGTGTCAGTTGCAGGAACTGCAGGAGAGGGACTTCTATCTTGGTCTCTTAAATCTTCTGCCAGACTTCATTATAAATGTCTCTGGGTATGGTCTTTGGGGTATACTTCTTTTTGGCATCTTTCACCAGTACCATTCGGGTGACACAAGACTTAGACAACACTTTTCAACAATGTCTTCAAGTATTGGTGCTATCAAGATGGTGAGCAACACGCATTCTGGTGAGTGTACTGGGCAGGGGGGCCCCAGTGCCTTTGACTGGCAATATGTGGAGAGGGGTCATGGTGCTGGTATTGGTATGCCAAGTGCTTCGATGAGGGGATGCAGGGCCAGGGGTGGTGGCAGAGGAGGTGCAAGGCCACATGGAGGAGGGAGGATGACCTTTGCAGATAAAGTCAGGATGGAAAAGCAGGCGACTGGGCTAGATGGCTGGCTGGAACTGGGGAAGGCGACTGCTGCCATGAGTAGCAAGGAGACCTCTCCTCTGGGGGGACAGTGTAGTGGGGCTGGAGGTGTAGTGGCTGGGGTGGTGACTGCTGATGGCAGTGTGATGGGCAATCTGGAAAAAAATCCAGATATGATGGCTGATGGGGGACCTGGACAGGGGAGTGGCACGAGACCTGGGGATCTGGCAGATGGTATAATGGGCCTAGTGGCAGCCCTGTTACTTAAGAAATTGAGATCAGAATTTACCATCACATTGTGCTTCCGTGACTTGGCAGTGATGGTGAAGATGGTGCTAGGGCTGTTGGTGAGCGAGGTGAAGGGTGCAGCCTCAGTTAAGTTTTTGAAGAAGCTGGAGGCAGTCGAGGTGGGGTTTGAGGAGGAGGATTTGCTACTGGAGGTGGTGGAGAAGGATGTAGTAGTTGGAGGAATTTCGGTGCCAATGGCAAGGTGTATGTGCTGGGATCACCAGGTGGTTTATCTGGTGATTGCGGACTTGCCGACAGTGAAGAAGGAGGAGGCAAGGAGGCTGGTCACGGATGTGGTGAAGGAGTACGGCAAGGTGGTCGACATTGGGTTCAGGGTATGGGAGGGGACTGAGCTCAGGATAGGAGATGTGGACATCTGGCTGAGGTTGTTTGGGATGGAGAATACCAGGAAGGCTAGGGACTGGCTGGTGGCGCTGAAGTGGGGCCTGGTGAAATGCAAGGTTTCGAGGGTGAAGGGGTCAGAGGAAGAAGAGGAAGACCTGCTGGAGGCGCTTGAGGACCTAGCAGGGGCTGTGGAGAGGAGGCAAAGGGCTTGGAGGGCTTATGAGGCTAGGACAGTAGTGGAGGTGATCAAGGGTAGGAAGGTGCAAATGGACAAGGTGCTCTGGGAGAAGGCAAAGGGGAGACAGCTGCAGAAGGACTTACTGGCTAGTTTGGATGGAGGGCAAAGGGTGGGGGCTATGGAGGAGGGCACTGGAGCAAGTACTAGCATCTGGGTGGAGGCTGGGCAGCAAGGAGGGAAGATGAAGGAGAGTGGGGGACAGGGGCTGGAGGAGGTGGTATTGGACACAGCAATGGTAGATGATAATCAGATCCAGTATGGTATTTCTGAGGTAGGAGAGGGGGAGTTGGAGGATGTGTCAGAGGATGGTTGGGATGAGTCTGTGTGAACTGAGGAGAGGAAGGAGGGAGAGGCAGATTTGGTGCCAGCAGCAGAGGTGGTTGGGGGGGAGAAGTGGCTGTTGAGAGCACTGCAAAATGTGGCAGCCGAGGAACTGAGAGAGATTGACTTCTGGGTGATCAGTGAGGAATTCTGGGGGCGAGTGCTGAGAGGGGAGGAGGTCATGAGGAAGTTGAGGGATGAGATGATGGCAGCTCTTCTGGAGGCAGAGGAGTATGAGGTCACCGAGGCAAGGGAGGCCACGCTTTTAGGTATTGCTAATGAATGGGCAGCTTATCTGTGGGGGCCACGAAAGGGACTGGAAAAGTGGCAGGTAGTGTGTGAGAAGCACTGGACATCTATGGAGATAGTGGATGGTGAGGACTGTATGGAATTGTTGGCAGCTCTGGACGAATAGCAAAATGTAGAAGATGAGATTGTGGTGGAACAGAACCTGGACCTGGCTGGAGAGGAAGTGAGCATGGAACTGTAGATGTTGGGATATCAACACTCTCAAATAATTCGCTATGAATAGTACAACCAACATTTTTTCTTTGAACATCAATGGGCTTAGAGGGACTGGGAGGCGACATATGATTTTTGGATGGCTGAAGAAACTGGAGGCGGATCTCTTCTTACTTCAAGATGTACAGTGTGAGGGGGAGGAAGATGGACTGGAATGGACAAGAGAGTGGGGTGGGGAGGCAGTTTGGCAGGGTAAAGTGGGAATCCTGGTTAGGAAGAGGAAAGAGGATATTGCGGACATTGGACATTGGGGTAGTAGATTAGTGTGGGGGACATGGCAGAGGCCTGGATGGAACTCAATTGTGGTGGGATCTTGTTACTGCCCAGCTGAGAGAGGGACCTGAGTGGCGTGGATTGGAGATCTGCAGGATTCTGGGCTCTTGGTTGAGGCTGGGGTGGATTGTCTGGGGGGTGATTTTAATATGGTACGGGAGAGTAGACTGGACAGAACTGATGGGGGATGGGGTATAGCAGGAAGGAGTGGGGGATTGGAGGACTGGGAAGAGGTGGAAAGACTCAGCTCACTGGTGGACACCATGTGACTTCAGGATAGAGATTGACAGCTATATACTCACTGGGTGGGAGGCCTTAGTACTAGGATTGATTGGGTTCTGACTGCTGAGTGTTGGGGCAATACAGTTTGGGAGATGATGGAGGTTGAGTGGTGCTCTTGGTCAGATCACTGGGGTATTCGAGAAGGTGGGAGGTTTGGAGGGAGCAGAGAGGGGCCAGGACATTGGCATCTGAACTCTTCGCTGCTGGATGAGAGGGACCTGTGGAATGCATGAGTGGTGGAGGTGCATTCCAAGGTTAATGATTGGAGGCAAGCCAGGATGAGAATTGGAGATAGGTGGCATAGACTGAAATCTAAAGCTCAGAGGTACTGGGGGGAAGTGGGGAAGGAGTGGGGTGCTTAGCGGAGGAGACAAGTCCGATGGGCATCTAGGAGACTAGAAAGACTACTTCTGAATTGGGCTGGGCTTCTGGAGGAGGAGGAGGTATTGGATTGGAAGGCTAAGTGGGCTAAGCTGGAAGTGGCGGAACTGCAGGATTTGATAAGGAAGGAGGAAGTAGTGCAGGCTCAGGCTATGGTGGCAAGGCTATGGTGGTAGGGATTAGAAGAAGGAGAAAGGCCCACAAGGTTTTTGTCCTATCTCCTCCATGCTAGGGGAGCAAGACACCAGTGGGAAGGAGTCCTTAACAATGAGGGAGAGATGGTATTAGGTGTGCAGGGGATCCTTGGCCAGTTGAGCACTCGCTGGAGTAACCTCTGGAGTAAAGAGGAGAGAGGGGAGGTGGTGCAGGACATTGAGAGGCATCTGGAAGAGTGGCACCCAAATCCTGCAGCAGGGTTGGGGGATCTTAGCTGACTGGTTTTGGGAGAGGAGATCCTTCGAGTTCTGGCATCAACAATCCTGGGAACAGCACCTGGGGAGGATGGTTTACCTTGGGACTTTTGGAAACATATGGCATCCATAGAGGAGGCTCTGGAGGAGATGTCGCTGATGTATGATGCCATCATCAGTACTGGGGAGTGGATTGGAGGGCAGCAGTTGGGACTGGTATTCCTGCTATACAAGGACAAAGGGCGTAAGGAGGACTGGAAGAATTGGAGGCCAATTATGTTACTGGATATGGACCGCAAGCTGGTCACCAAAATCCTGGTGGTGAGGATACAGGGTGTGGCCCAACAGGTACTGGGGAAGGAGCAGCGAGGCTTTGTTGGGGGCTGGCTGATCCGAGATGGCACAGTATGAGTTCACAGTATCATTGAAGGCACTAGGGCTACAGGGGTGGATGGCCGTTTGGTCTTCCTGGACCAGGAGAAGGCCTATGATAGGGTTCAGAGAGTGTGGCTGGAGAAAGTACTGAAGTGCATTGGAGTACCAGTAGGCATGTATCAGTTACTTATTGGATTACTGGAAGGGAGTAGGGCTGCGATTTTGGCAAATGGACACAGGGGGGCCTCTTTCCCCTTGGGGAGGGGGGTGCCACAGGGGGATCCATTGTCACCCATCCTTTACGCCTTTGCCCTGGAGCTGTTGTTGGATCAGATCCAGTGCAGAGTTGGTGGATTGAATATCTTGGGCATCAATTGGAAGGTGGGGGCCTTTGCAGATGATATAGTGGTTGGGTTGGGCTCGGTGGCAGATGTGGCTATGCTCAAGGAGACAGTTGAGTGGTATGAGAGGTGTTCTGGAGCGAAACTCA
>RBNI01002589.1:0-18057 GCA_003990745.1 Jimgerdemannia flammicorona | reverse complement strand
AAAAAAAAAAAAAAAATGTGCGTTATGCCCCTTGACGACTAGCCCCTGGTACGGTCTGTCACCCGCCCTCTTCTTCGTTACTTGGTCTTGCTAGAGGACTGGAACATGGGACGTCACCTCGGCCCGCGGGGTTAAAGGTATATGGGAAGACGCCAGCTTATCTATACCAGTTTTGGACCCCCTCGTGGGGGTTATGGGAATGACCGTCCTGTCGAGGCAAAACAAAGATTTTGGTAATTAATTCCGAAAATTTTTGCGAAAATGTCTCTCCTCTCGTCGTGACAGACGAGTTTTGCCGACATTCAAAATAAACAAACCCCCCTTTTTATAAGAGAGGGATACATTTCGAAATTCATGAATTCGTCTGAGATCTTTTCTCAATGTAGTCTTTTATTATAAATAATTGCTCCAGAACATTATCCACTCGCCCCGCCGATGAACTGACAAAAACCCCATCTAAAACTGTCAAGTTAGATGTCACTTCTTACTATCAGATGTTAAGCTTTCTAAAGCCTCTTCCAAACTGGTCTTGACCAGGCCGTTGGACAGGCCAAGTAAAATCCCGAGAAAAATTAAATGCACCAAATGTAAATTTATTAAGAATTGAAATAAATAAATAATACAGCAGAGCGAATGGCGTTGAAATCGTGATCAATATTATGTGATGTGAGAATCAGTCGCTCATTTCTCTTGAAACCCAATATACGTATGTGATGGCAAAAGCTGATAATATTATTTGATGCAAGCGAATCAACTGTGATCCGCGAATGCGATGCAAAAGTGACCCATATCAAGCAAATTATGCAACATTTCTCTTGAAACCCAATATATGTATGTGATGGCAAAAGCTGATAATATTATTTGATGCAAGCGAATCAACTGTGATCCGCGAATGCGCAAATTATGCAACTGATGAGTAGAAAGTAAAAAGGATGGTGGCGGGATCTGAGGAATTTGGTTTGGGTCTGTGGGTGCGGATGGCCGGGCTTTAAAAACCGCCTCATCCTTGGTTCCTGGTGTATGCATCCTACCCCTGCAGGGAAATAGAGTAAGCAACTCTTTCTGCCAGCTCAAATGCTCCACACACGCCTTTGACTTATTTTCTTTCTCTCAATTAACCCAGTTTGGGCCCAATGCCGCAAGTATCCGCATCCGGTGAACCTTTTTGCCGGTTAGCAGTTTTGGATGATCTTCAGAGTGTCGAAGGAACAATCCCAGTCAGCGAGATCACATCAAGCTCGCCGCAATCGAAACCGACTAAGTCCAGAGCCACGTCTAGCACCCCGAACGTGTCCGAGCCGCAGCCGACGCCAGAGCGTGACGCAAGCCATGGTGGAATTTTTGCCAATTCGCAGCTCACTATTAGCAAAAGTGGTGACCCAGCCCAGATTGCATTCCAGCTCGGGAGGGAGTTGGGTCGGATGGAGGGGCAGTTCGTGGCGTTCCTATGTGTCATGGAAAGGCTTTACAGCGAGCTAGGGACGCTATATGAACATCGGCGGATCAAGGGTCTGGCTAGGCAGATTGTCCGCCGGATAAAGGAGGAAGAGGGGTTGTAGTGAAGTGAATATTACGATGTTCAAACCTGCTGTCAGTAATAAAACATTCGTGATCATAATTTGTGTCACGTTCGTGGCCACGAATGACATCACCATAGCGTATTGACATTGCTGGTCAATGCGCCCCGCAAAACCTCGTGATCGACTGCCTTTTGTCTTGGCTTCGCCTTTCCTTCTTTTCCAACAAACCACCTACACAACCGCACCGCAACGAAATGGGCGCCCTTCTAAGCTGCGTCGCCCTTCCGGCCTTCGGCACCATTGCCAACATCGCTATCTCATGTTTCTCCGCCGCAGCTTGCTCCCTCGCCTTCAAGTCGTGCAACTGCAACAATTCCATCGCCACCAGGGTCGGATTCGCAGTGAGTGTCGTCGAGGCGTGCCAGGGTTGCGTACTTGTAGTGTACGCGCTAAAGCGATATGTAATAACACTGTTGTCTTTATGTATAGATTATTTTCTTGCTGAACTCTGTGGTAAGCCTCGTGTTGATTGCCAGCTTGATTTCGGCCCATTGCGAAACCTGTTCCCTCGTCCTATTATATCGCCATTTTTTTTTTTTTTTTTTTCTCCATCTCTACTCACGCTCAAAGTATTCCACACATACCTCGATACCCCTCCCCAGCTCGCTTACCTCATGCTCACAAAATGGGCCATCGAGCAACTACAGCATCTAATGTACGACTACATGAAGCTCGACTGCCCTGAAGGCAAATGTTACGGTGTTATTGCGGTGAGTGTTAAAGTGGATTGCTTGCTCTATTTTATGGCCGGCATAACAAGGGTTTTGTAAAGTATGAGTTTCAAACGTTGACGCGGTGCCGATTTTCATTTTCTTTTAGGTTCACCGCGTATGTTTCGCCCTTGTCCTTTTCCACACCATTCTCGGCCTGCTCTTGCTTGGTGTTAACGATAGCCGTGACAAGCGAGCGTCAATTCAGAACGGGTACGACGGCATCCAACATTCATACGTATACAAATAATTTCGCGCAACTTCTCCCCTTTTCTCACCCCTTCCTACTCTCCGCAGCTGGTGGGGTCCGAAGGTCCTAGCCTGGCTCACCCTACTAGTCATCTCCTTCTTCATTCCCAACGAATTCTTCATGTTCTGGGGCAACTATATTGCCCTCCTCGGCGCGGCGGTCTTCATCCTCTTTGGTCTAATCCTTCTCGTCGACTTCGCGCACACCTGGTCTGAGACCTGCCTAGATCGCTGGGAGGTTGGCTCCGACAACCGCTGGAAGTTTGTCCTCATTGGTGGCACCCTGCTCGCCTATTTGGGCTCCGTCGCCATTACCGCCGTCATGTACGCCTTCTTCGCCAGCTCATCGTGCCATCTTAACCAATTTTTTGTCACTTTCAACTGGATTCTCTGCCTCCTTGCCACTGCTCTCTGCATTGCACCCGCCGTCCAGGAGGCCAACCCCCGATCAGGGCTCTCCCAGGCCTCCATGGTCGTCGCCTATTGCACGTATCTCATTCTTTCGGCCGTTGCCAACGAACCCGACGATAAGGAATGCAATCCGTTGCATCGGAGTGCCGGGAGCAAGACCGCCAGCGTCGTCATGGGAGCTGTGTTCACGTTTATTGCGATCGCGTACTCGACGAGCAGGGCGGCAACACAAGGTCGGGCGCTCATCAATAAATCCGATTATGAGCCCATCAATAATGATGTCGCTGTCCCGCTTATGCCTAATCAACTTGAAGCAGGAGTGAGCCGCGGTGGTGGCGCTACTGGGACTTCCAGGGAGGCGTTGTTGGCCGCCGTGGAGAGCGGGTGAGCTGTTTTTGCTTTTATTATGAGGGAAGGCGGGTTTTGTTTTATTGTTCCAACTTTTCGTACCCGTTTGGCCCGCCTAAAGTCATCAACTTAACCCCGAATCCTTACTTTCTCAGCTCCCTCCCAGCCTCGGCCCTGAACGACGACGACGACGACGATGACGTTGGCGGCGATGACAAAGACGACGAGCGCAACGGCGCCGTTTACAACTACTCTTTCTTCCATTTCATCTTTGCCATTGCCGCCATGTACGTCGCTATGCTGTTGACCAACTGGTAGGTGTCCCCGCTTTTTCTTTTTGGTTTGGTTGGGATTTAATACCGTGTAACACGTGTAGGTACAGAGTGGGTGGTTTGTATTGTGATGGTGATGGGGTCGGCTTGAGTCGAATCGAGTCTTGCCGGATCATAATCGCCCAACCCCCTGGTCTCCAGGAACACGGTTACGGCCGACCCCTCCGACTCGAACCCGGACCTCATCCGCGTCGGCCAGAGCTACACCGCCGTCTGGGTCAAGGTTGTCTCCAGCTGGGTCTGCATCATTCTGTACAGCTGGACACTCGCCGGCCCTGTGTTGATGCCCGATCGGTTTTTGGTGCGTTGATTCTTATATTACTGTTTTTATTGACATTATTGATTGAGGAGAGGGGAGGTGGTGAGTTGGGGTTCCAGGGTCGGTGGTAGGTTGAAGCTACGAGACGCTTAATGATCGGGTTTGGGGGCCTTGATGATTCGGCGTGCAAAATCTTTACGGTTCTGTTGGAGTGCTGATGTGATCGCCGTGACTAACAGTTCCGTCATTGCCCTTCTCATCTCCTGCAGGATTTATAAACGGCCCCACGAACTACGTGCGCATCCCTCGCTGCACGCGCTATGCAAATATCATACATTTTCACGTCGTATCCTCATATAACTATGCATCATCCCGTTGTTTGTTTTATATCCCGGAGCCACGCAATTGTTGTATATGTGCATTTTATATTTTTTCGGGTTATATAAGGCATGTTGTCTAGCATTTTTTGTATGAAGAATAATGAGATATGAGAGCGTATGATGATTGAAATGGATCTCCTGGGTTGGAGGTGTGATGGTGACGTTTCTTCACGTGACTGCGATGGTTCGCAACCAGAATGTCCTGATCAGATAAATTAGCAACTATGAAAGCTAGAATAAATATGATCCTCACTTGCTTCGACAACCTGGTCGACTTGCCTCATCCCCTCTAGCTGCAAGCAAAGGGATCGTGATCTTTGCCATGTGAATATTATTCCTTCCTCGCTTAACGACCATTGCCGGGCTTCCTGCAAGAACCCAAGCGGGTGCCGCATCGGAAAACCAACGTCTCTCAATTTCCTTCACTTGTGGTGGTATCTTTGATTTCAAGCCACAGCGAAACTCACAAAGTCGGTATCCGCTATTTTGATAATCGGTACAGGAGATATATTGTCCATTGCGGTGAATGTGCGTGTTGCGGTGTGTGGGTTTGGGTGGCGAGCGAGGCAGCATGGGATAAGAAGGTGGGTGTCGGTGATAAATGGAAGGCGTCGATTTGAAGACTGTAGTCCACTTACATGCCAATTATTGTATCCACACACGCTCTCGCTTTTCAGTTCAAAGAGACCAAATCGATGCGCCAGCCGCTCTCGGAGCTTAAGGTCGGTCCCTACGCATGTCCACACCCGTCATCCAAGTCATCTCCATGTTTGGCGATCGGCGCATCAGCGCGGTGCCGATAGTAGACGATAATGGCTCGCGTCTTGTAGGGTAACATAAGTAAAGTGAATATCGTTGAGTAGCCACCGCCGGTAATCGCTTAGGTGGCGGCCCAAATCTTTCAATCTCTCCCAAAGCACAAGGCCAGTCCCATAACTGCGCTAAACAGGGCCAAAACTGGTGTTTATACCAAGCGCTGAGAGGAGTGTGAGCACGGTAGAGTGGTCGGGCGTGCATACAAATACGGACCAGTGGCCGGGCACGGATCGTGAGATCCTTTTTTTTTTTTTTCCCTTTTCTCTTTTCATTTGCACAAACAAACAGAATGCCCTAGTGGTGGAAGGCAACAACCCACTTGCTTACTATTCCCTTCCTTTGCCCAAACAAACAGGGTGGAAAACAACAACCTGCAAATAACCACCCTGTTTACTCTCGCTGATACTCTTCGATCTTACTTCCCGATAACTTACTTCCCCTTGTTGGTGGAAGACAACGACCTAAAAACGGTCACCTGCTTACTATCGTTGGTACCTTATCATTGTTTTATTTTCTGTATTCACTTTGCTTTTATTCTTTTAAAGGCTTCTAGTGTTTTATGAATTTCTGTTTGTTGCTGGCTAAGAGCGAGCTAGGAAATATGGCACACAAGGTGCAGCCTCACTTCTGGCGCTTGTCCTCGTCGCGACCGCGTCTATCACCGTCGCCCCTGAACTCGTCACGATGCTCCCTGAAGAATTTCTCAAGCGATTCCGGCTTCTCGCCAATGATATCGGCGAGATCATCTGCACATAAAGGAAGGAATTTAGCGGAAGGATATGTGGACGTGATGAGGCTCGATATGCAACGACTCGTAGACAGGCCTACCAGAAGTGAAGTCAGCACCGCCAGACTTGACGTACTCAAAAAAGTCGAGCATAGTTTCGATTTTGGTCTCCGTAAGGTGGCGCCTCAACGACGCGCGGTGGCGGCCGTCGCGGTCCTTCCTATCACCATCGCGACGGTCATCGTCCCGACGCTCATCTCCGCGCCCAGCCCCGACAGCCTGAGCGACGGCACCAGCAACCTGAGCGAGCAAACCCTCCTGGCGTCCATCGCGCCTACCGCGCTTCCCATCCTCGTCGCGCCACCTCTCCAGCTCTCTCCTCATCTCGGAACGCGACACGTTCTCGAACCGGATCTCGCGCTCGCCGATCGCGTCGCCGAGAATGCGCGCCAACTCTTCACCGCTAACAGCGTCGGAGCCCGTGAGGCAGTACACGCGGCGGTGGTGGCGCTCGTCCATGGGGATCCAGCGGAAGCCCTCCGGGGTGCTCTGGGCCTGGGATTGGGGCTGGGGCTGGGCTTCCAGGGCGCGGTGGCCGTCACGATCATTGTCGCCGTTGCGGCGGTGGCGAGTCAAGGTGATGTAGGTAGCGCGGCAGACGTCGCGGAGGTTGACGGGGGCAAAACGACCGTCGTGGCCGGTGCTCATCTTGAGGACGCGCTCATCCTCGACTGCGGGGGCCCAAAGGAGGAAGTACTGATAGAGGAATTCGAGCCTGCGTTTGCGTAGCGAGGGAATCGTTAGATGCGTTTGACGTCAACGTACGCGTGAGCAGCCTGATGGCAAATGAAGATATTTTACCTGAAGATGCACCACCTGCCCCTGGTGAAGCTGTCCTGGAGGCACCTCTCAAGCTCCCTGAATTCGCAGAGATTCCTAAGCTTCCTGTCGTTGGACGCAGCGCCGATCCTGAAAAGCGAACCGAGGAAACTTTAGCGACTAAATTACCATCCCAATATCCCGGTTCTGACAGAATATTGAGTTTTGAATGCTCACGTGGACATCATGAGAACATGGCGAAGATTCTCCTTCTCCATAGCCTCGATGATACGCTCCCCGTGGCGGACACGGTTGTGGGTCATGTCCGGGATGAAGATGGCGCACTCGCAGTCGCGGAAGGCACGGCGGAGGGCCCTGCGGTCATCGTAGTCGATTTCCTATTTAAGAACATATAATTACTTAGCATCCATGTAATCGCAAATAATCGTATAAATAAATAAAAAATGAACACTTACAACGATCTCGGCGCCCATGTCCCTCAAATCGTCGCAGTTTTTCTCGCGACGGCATAGGACGCGGATGCGGCACTCGCTGTGGCGATCACGGCCGTTGCGCTCAGACTCACGGAGGAGGTAAGCGGCAATGTAGTGGCCGAGGTAGCTGTCACCGCAGGTGATGACGAGAGTTTTCTTGGTGCGGGTGGTGGCGGAACTGGCGGTAGTAGCGGTACGGGATTCCATTTATTTCTAGAGGGTAGGCTTGTTTTTGGGGAAGAGTGTGCTTGAGTTATTTGGCTGTGTGGAGAGAGAAGGTTGCGTTGGAATGAGGGCTTTTATATGATACTGGGTGTCATAATACCGCTTTGTGCGCGAAGGATTCTTGGACAATGTTGGACGGATACATCAGACACATCCATTAAAGGTCGGCGTGCAGGGTTGAAAAGGTACCAGCTGCTCGGTGGCGCAACGACGTCACTTGCTGCATCCCCTTTACATGCAGATGATATGTAATTAGTTTGCGGATATCGACCCCTCGCGCGTTCCAAAAGCTTTTTTCTCTTCTACCCTTCTGTCGAGGTCGAAATGGTTCTGAAGCTAGAACCGGTTGGTAGTTTCTCTTCGTAAGACTTTGTTCCTAGACAGGAATTCATGCATTTGTTCGCCAATACACTTGAACTCCAACTTTGACAAACATGTGTACATGCGTCCATATTTTACGCGAATTCTCCATTCAGTATCCTGATACTTTTGTTGTGATGCTGCTGTATTCCCACGCGCCTTTTCCTCCCTCCCTTCCTAGTCAACCCTCTTTTCTTTCGTTTAGATTGAAGCTAGCAAACTAAGGGTTTACCACAGCCATCCAGACGAATCCGGGCAGTATTTGATGGTCGTGTAATACGACTCTGACTGCCACATCTCAGCTAGCGTCTATAAACTGGAGAACATCATTTCCGTCGCCGATAAACCCACTCAGTTCACGTCCAAATCTCACTCAGCTCCTCACGTCCAAATTAATGTCCCTAAAGGTCAACGAATCGTACGGTTTACGCGAGATCGCATGGTTGGTGGGTTACGTCGATGCGGTGTGGTGCGGGAATGCAAGCAGAAAACAAGGAATAAGGGTTGGTTACAGAGCACCCATTTTTATCGTCATTTCGTCCCGGCCAAGCTTTCATTACACATGTACACACACCACCACCTTCCTCACCATCACCATCACCCCCGGGTGCTACTGTCCGTGCTGTTGCAACACGCCCGACGCCGATTAAGGAATGTTACTGCCCCCCCCCCTCCCTCCCCGCACCTGCGCTCCTGTCCTCGACCTGGTCGGCGGCCTACGGTGCGCTGGCGGCGGTGTTGATCCACGTAAAGGAGGAGCTCGCGAGATGATCGTCGCGGTACTGTAATTTAGAGGTAGACAAACAGGGTACTGCAGGCAAGGACCGACACGGCGCCCATGACCTTGCCGCGGGAGAAGTCGCTGATACCGGCAGAGTCAGGCTTGGGAGAAACGATGCTGATGCTACTGCTGGGTCCGGCGCTCATAGAGAGAGAGGTGATGACGGAGCTTGAGGGCAGAGCGGTGGAGAGCACGGATGTCGACGATTTGGAGGTCGTGGAGGTGAAAGTGCTGGACAAGGCACTGACCGAGGCCGTGGCTTGAGTGGCGTTGGCGGTGGTGATGTTGGCCCAGTTGTTATTGAAGCAGGCTGCCCTGCATGCGTCGTCTGAGCAGCTTTCGAAGCAAGCATTAGCGGCCGAAACTAAAATAGCAATCGAAGAAAACGTTCCAACAATGAAGGGCGTGAGTAATCTATGACAAGAGCGCATTCGTTGGCATTTACTGATGCACGAAAAATAAAAATAAAAATACAGCAATTTTGGATGCAAGTCCAATCAGTGGTAGTGCAGGAACACTGGGCTTGAACCTTGGCGACGAAGAGGGCGAAGAGGACAGCGGTGGCAAGGAAGAACTTCATGGTAATAACTGGTGGTGGGTAGTTGGTGCAAGTGAGGCAGGGAATGCAACTCGATGGTAATGAGGAGAAAGAAAGGGCTTCGGCAACCAGTATTTATATCTACTATATTTGCGGCATTGCTGCGCCAGTGCATTCCAGATGCGTGACCCAAGGGTTGTCGCGATTAAGGAAATCACGGGCAACACTTTGCGGTCCCCTTATTGCAGCCATTATCCATATGACTGGTTCCATAATACAAAATAGCGGGGACCTCTCCAGTCGAAACGAATTCGGATTGTAATGCCGAGTAGGAGCTGTTTCTCGCCTGGTTATGTAATTACAAATGGATGTTTTTGCCAGGAACCACTTTAAAGCTAATCCGGTGGTATGTGTGGAAAGGTGGAAAGGTATACGTCTGTCACCCGAACAGATGATCGGTTTGACACAAGACCTTTCGCAAACAAAGCCGCGAGAAGCCAATATTGGATGAGCAGCTGGCCGCTTGGAGTAACTGGTCATGGCAAATCCGCAAATCCGTTCACCAAGCATGTCATGTGGTTATTTGATGCTACAGAAACCACGATGTCCAACGTTCGACGTGAGCGGCTCGAGATATTTGCTTCGAAGATCCTCTTTGGCTAATTTTGTCGTTGGTATTTCAATGCCTCGCTGTATTTCGGGAGCTTGAATCCGAGAACTGTTCGGTCATCATAAACAAGCTAATCTAGTGTTCTGGGCATTGTGGCCCGTGTGACAAGCGGCCGACATTCGGCGGATACGGGAGGGCGGACGTGCACGACAAACACATAAACCCATTCCGTCTGTAGATTGACATCTAATGGCCAAAGATATGATATACCTTGAATCGAACTATTTAGGCCAAATGCCGTTTATTGTATCGATGTATCTTTGAGGTTCAAAGTTTGCTGATCGGAATGCAGAGAAAGAGCGTGTATCGGTAAAACGATGGCGATTTTTAAGAAAAATAAGTCCAGCAATTCCACCGACGATGACGATGCCGACTCTTGTCCTCGGAAGGAGCTCATGCCAGCTGCGTAGTACTCCGTATTTAAAGTTTAAAGTAGGGGGTAAACTTTCCGGTGCAGAAATAACCAGCACAGTTGGTGTCCACAGAAAATGCTAATGCCAAGAAGCCATTGTGATTGATAGAACATCGGCCATGGAGATCTGGAAGCTGGACGTCTTTGTCTGCACAGTCCTGATTGAATCGGAAGGATTGGTCATTATTAGCCACTGACATAGAGGAGTAAACCAACTAGGCTCTATAAAAACCAAAAGTCCAATTCTGCAGATTCGACGCGTTCCCGCAGCGTACCGAACACAGGGAAATAGCTCCGACATCTCTCGTTCTCGGGCACCTAAATCACCTTCGAAATTTGGATGCGGTGGAGATGTCGATGCATGTGTAATATTGCAGGACAACAAAAATTCAAATTTCAATTCCGTTAGTTCGAATTCAGCGTGTCGATACCATATCTCACGCCTTTCGCAGCGGCTAATCGCATCATGGACATCTGGGGTGCATCCCAGATGTCACCTAGAGTGTCAGTCGGGATGCACGATGGCCCCGATGCAGATGTCTTAAATGCGGATGTCCAATGCCCCGATGCAGATGTTCAGATGTTCAGATGTCGTAGATGTCCAAAAAAAAAAAAAAAAAAACACCTTTTGAATCTCTCATAGAATGGCTCTCTGAGTATATAAAACAGCAGCCAAACTCTCCTTGACGCCTCCACCTTCTCGAGATGCGACATGGTGGTGCGGAATGAATCGTACGGGGAGAAGTCAAGCTCCAGTGAGCGACAGTAGCCATGGGTACCATGAACGTCGGCCGTAGCGCGTGATGACGAGAACTGTGTGGGCCACAGGGGAATGAGAAGGGAGGTGATCCAACGAAGCCGAATCGGCTGGAGACAACCAAACCGTAAATGAATGAACAAGTACTCCCCGACCCTCCCGAGACTCTTCAATAGGACGAGATCTGCGGGTTTCTTGAGGTGGCCAGGAGAGAAGTCACCAAATATAGTCTTCATTCTAGTGAAGTGTATCTCAGCGCTACGCTATTGTCTCAGAACAAGGCTGGCTGCAATCAAACCGTAGAAAGTTGATCAGAGACGACACAGAAATTGCGTTAGAATCATTTGGGTTGCTTACGTCTCTTCTGCGGGGAGTCCGAGCGATTGACTTGGTCATTGGTCTAGGTTATTATGAAGCAGGTGGAATTTGGAGAAAACTAAGGACTAGTGAATCTCAGGATGACATACTTCGTCGATCCATGTTGGATGTGGGATTGGGCATTAGGGAAGCGTAAACTCCAATAGTACGATTTCAATAATGTCGTAGGATCTTTATGTCAGGAGAGCGTTCGTTTACATCATATCACATCCAGAATAAAATACATTAGGACCTCTGCCGCCTAACAAAAATGATGTAGTAACATCAAAACACCTCTCGAACGGGATCCACATGACGGCTGCTCGCGTGCCCCGACAGATAGGTATCTGTTGCCAGAGCGGGAATCATCCCTCGACGAGGGTTTCCGTGCTCTTTTTTTTTTATCTTCGCTTCGCTAATACGTGGACACAATAAAGGCAATCATGGGGTCCGCGAGGGGTTGCCCTTGTCCACACCTGTTGGAAGCGGTTTGTGGTGTTGGGGAGGAGGAGAAGGGGAGGCGAGTTCGCAAGTGGAGCTGAAGCGAGATTGTTTGCTGACTGGTTGTGAATAAAAACAGCTTCCGATCCCCCTCTGAAAAAAATCCCTTTCAACATCAAACATTACTTTTCCGATTAACGTATCAGGTAAAATCAACGTATGGATGTATGCGAGTATTGACACAGTTCAAAGACAAGCCAGACACCAGACGCCTGACGCCAGACGCTTCGCACCCAGAGTGGTGATGTTTTCTAAACTGAAAAGATACAAAGAACTCCTCCCTCACCATGCAATACTGTATCATGTTCTACTATGAGTGAGCAGATACTTTCGATATGGGGACTTGGTCTTGACAAAAGGGCGCGCGCGTTTGTTTTCTGATCGGCTGATCGTCTTGTGGCTGCGGGATGGTGCATTTCATGCGGGTCAGATGCCTGGAACGGACGCCGGGGTTCATTGTATTGCATGCTGCCTGAATGTGGCGTTGGGGTTCGATCTTGTTCTTTCTTATCAAACCGTGGAATGTCTATTGCTTCCCATCATAAGGAAGGATATCAAAATTTACACAGATAATCAAGTGCAATGCGATGAATAGGAAACGCATGTCGTTTCGGGATTATGATACTCGACAACTATATCAGCGTCATATCAGCCAATCTCGCTGTGTCCAGCGTGATACTTAGAGCTCTCTGTACAGATTTGAATATGCCAAGTTGATTTTTAGAACGATGTGATATGTAAATTGTGGAATCTCTGCGGATTTTATTTATTTTTTATTTTATTTTTGAACGGAGTGAACATATAAAAAAGCGCATTTACACCACCTCTCTACCCTCAGTTCACTCTCATCCAACAAGTAACCAAGTAAAATAGCACCTATAACCGAAACAAAATCTAGCGCATCCACACTACAGACAACCTTATCTCGTATATCACTCACCTCAACCAAAAATCAATAATGACCAAGCAATCCGCCACCTTCTTTGTCCTCACCCTTGCCACCCAGACCCTCCTTGCCAGCCTCAGCACCGCCAATCCTATCCCAACCGAGACTCATGAACACGTCCTCGATGGGCGCGGCTTCAACGGCGCCTGCGGATATCCCTACGCGGGCTATGGCACTTGCGACTATCCTGATTACGGCTGCGCCGGCCTGGGTTCGTGCGGCGCATTTGGCTACCCGTACAGCGGCATTGGTAAATACAACGGATACGGCGGATGTGGCGAGTGTGGCATTGGTGCGTGCGCAGCTCCGTGTTTAACAAACTGTGATAAGACATGCACCGATGCTGACCAGTGCTGCCACAATGTGGCCTACGAGAACTGCGATCACGTCGCGTGCAACGTGTGCAAGGACTGCGACACCGCGTATTGCGCCAACAATGACAAGTGCTGCAAGGACAACAAGTTGAACTGCTTCAACGTGATAAATAAGGCCAAGCGTAGCGCTGACACCGGTACCCTTATCAAGGTCGAAAAACGGTGCGAGAGCCTCCATGGCTTTGGCTGTGGGCACTCCTGTGGTCTTGGCGAGTGCGGGTCCCCCTGCGGTCTCGGCGAGTGCGGGTACCCCTGCGGTCTCGGCGAGTGCGGGTACCCCTGCGGTTTTGGCGAGTGCGGGCTCCCCTGTGGTCTCGGCGAGTACGGGCTCCCATGTGGTCTCGGCGAGTGCAGGCTCCCATGCCGTTCCGGTGGTATCGGCTACGGCTATGGCAGTGCTGACTGCTTCAAGAAACGCGACTTTACCAAGCAGAAGCGAGGCGGAATCCCTTATGGCTACGGAAATCCCTACGGCTATGGCGCCTTCTACGGCGGTGCCTGCGCTCCATCCGTGGTAAGCTCCAATGCAATCTGCAACAGCGGCGACCAATGCTGTCACAACGTAGCGTATGAGAATTGCAAGCACGTTGCCTGCAACGTGTGTGAGGATTGTGATACCGCATATTGCGCCAACAAGGATGCCTGCTCCAATGACCATGCGGCCAATTGCTTTTCTAGTGTTTGAGGCGTGTGACAAGTAAATGCGAATGCGATAGGGTTGGTGGTGTAAATAGGAATAGGAATGAAGTAAATGTCGCCACGAAATCAGCGAGGAAGACTTTTTGTATATACATCAGATAAGTAATAGGTAGGTGCAATGTAATTACAAAGTGTAATCAATGGATAGTGAAATAAATCGGACCAGCTTTCAACAACAGTATCAAAGCAAAGTTTCTCAGCAACTATTTCTATGCGCGTCAGATTAATCAATTGGAAAATCATCACGTATCATTCCAACCAACAAGTGTTTGGATTATAATAGAATGTACTACTAGCATTGTTTTTCTCCTCACGCCTTGCTTTTCCTTCCTCCCAGAAATCCAAAACTGCGAAAGGGAGTTAATTGAAAGCTCGGCAATTATATTAACGAGTGCATTCTACATTTCATACGCTTCTTTTGGGTACTAAGGAATACGCACACCACCTGACCACAGGCTTGGACACTGAGCTTTCCGTCGATGCCAGTTTCGGTCGGCGCGCCGAACAGTTCCGAGTTGGTGTCCCGCAAGATGCGCTCCGTAGTCGCCAGTGCAGGAAGGTACGTCGTGATCATCACTCACCGGGAGAGCATCCTGAGGGCGTAATAAATAAATTAATCATCAGTAGGACAAAGATTATCAGTCACAAAAACCCATTTTCGCGTTTGGGCGTTGGTGCTTGCCTCCACACCGACCCCTCCAAGGCGACACCAATTCTCCCTCATGTCTGCATTCCTGCGCAACCAAGGTAAATGAATACTTTCGTTCTCTCGGAACCCCTTGTACGTTAGCAGAACACTATAATAACCTTCTCGCCCAATTTTAATAGTCCGATTTCTCTGCGCCAAATGCTTTAACACAACCTTCAGCCGCCGCATCCTCCGCCCAACGCCTGTCCTCTCCCTCGTCACCTTGGGTACCTCAACCACTGCCATATTCACCGCCTCATATATTCGCCTTCGCCTGGGCACAACGCACTGCCAATCTACCGAACCTGACAATAAGAAAGATGCGCAATCTGCTCCGGCGAAACCACCCACCAAGTTCGACAAGCCGGCCGAATGGTCCTTCCCGTCGCTACCCGACCTGACACGCTTCTCACTCCCGGACTTTGCCCCTTTCGATGGTGCCACTGCCCGTCTCGAAGACGCCACGGCACGGCTCGAGGACGCGTGGCGTAAATTCCCAGAGCAGATGGCCGCGCTTAAAGAGTCGATCGATCGATGGTGGGATTTGGTGGACGTCGAGCAGGCAAAGAGGTTGGTTAAGAGGGTGGAAGAGGAGGCGAAGGATACGAGGATAAACCCGGAAGTGGAGTGGGAGGCCAGAGTCCGGTGAGCAAATCGGTGGGACGTAACGGAATGATGGATCTAGGTGACATTGCATTTGCAATATGATTGCCACCCAAAGCGTTCACACCATACTCCCAACTACACACGTATTACACATAATAGACGCGGGTCCACCCTCTGCCCGGAGGAGCAATCCTTCCTCACGGCGCGCCGGCATCGAATCCGTAAACGGTTCGCCGAGTTTATCGGCGTCAACGAGGAAGAGGTGCATGAGGAAGATTTGCCCGTGATCGGAATTGCAGCGAGGTAGGAAAAAGGGTTCCGGATGCCTACAAGGGAGTTCTGCAACTGGGACGAATTCGCTCAAATCATCATCTTTTTCGTCCTCAAAGTGGCGGTGGATACCGGGCGATGATTGCCAGTTCTGGTATGTAGGCCTTTCGGGACATGAGAGGATTTCGTTAGGTTGTTGTTTTTGCTTGTACAGTATAAATAATGCGCAACATGAAAAGAAAATAAAAAACCTGACACAACGCGCGCGACGGAATACATTGCTTCAACAGGATATCTCCGAGGCATGCAAGAATCAGGCGTACTAGACTGCGTCACATACATTGCCGGTACGCTTCCACCGATTCACCATTTTTAATCTCCCAATTCTTTCTTTCCATCTCACCCCAACTTCTCCTCTCATCCCAACTTTCTCCTCTCACCCCACTTTCTCCTCTCACCCTCCCCGCAGCCATTTCGGGCTCCTGCTGGACTCTCTCTCTCCTCTACTCCACTCTCACCCAACCGTCCGAATCCCCTTCCCACTTATCGCTCTCTCCGACCACACTCCTGAATCACCTCCGCCCACGCCTAACTTTCAACCCAACAAGCTTCTCACACCTAACAAACCTCGCGAGCGTGTCCGAAGAGAATCAACTGCGTCTCGTACAGGGTGTCTTGCGCCGGTACGGGCAGGTGGGCGATTCCGTCGGGTTGGTGGACTTGACGGGCGCTGCGCTGGGCGGGATCCTGTTGACGGAGGAGGGCGGGGCGGTGATAGAGGAAGAAGGGAAGAAGGTGTATTTGAGGTTAGTGAAACCTGAGGAAGTTAAATTGTCTAGACAGAGAAGATTCGTGACGGAGGGCGAGAACCCATTGCCGATTTATTGTAGCGTCAGGCATGAGATGCCAGAGGGAAACGATGCTGCCGAGGGAATGAAGACGGAATCGGATGGGAAGAAGGAGAGCTATTTCCAGTGGTTCGAGCTCACGCCGTTTGAGATTGGGAGTGAGGAATTTAATGGTGCGTCGTGCTTTGTTGTTTGGCTCAAGTCCGACGCGTTCACGTTTTCTTATATCTTGATCATACATATCACCACCATACTTATTGCGTTCGCTTATTCAACTCTAGCCTGGATCCCAACCTGGTCCTTCGGCCGCCATTTTGAGGCAGGTCGTTCTGTAGACCGCACGCCCGAACAGGACCTACCGATCATGATGGGGTGCGTTATGTTGCAAGTGTTAAATTCAAGATAATTTTTGAATATCTGTTTTCGTACCAACTCACACAATCACTATTGGTGTCAAACAGGCTGTTCGGCTCGGCTTTCGCCGCGACGCTGGCGCATTATTACAAGGAGATGCGAGGGCTTCTGCCACCGGCGATTGTGGAAAGGATAGACGGGGTGGTGAAGGAGGTGAGTGATTAGGGCGTGGTCGGTGCCGTTTTCTAATCAGCGAAAGGCAAGTGAATTCCTTAACTGTGTTTTTGTTTTTGTAATTCACATCCTCCATACATTTACTCACACACCTACCTGCCCAAGTACGACCGCTCCCTCTCGACCATTCATCCAATCTCTCCCGGCTCCTTCCCCAACCCCTTCCTCTCCCTCCCTCCGACGCCTCCTTCCTCGAGCACACCGCCAACAACCTCTCACCTCCACCTCTGCGACGCCGGCCTCGACAACAACGTCCCTTTCCACCCGTTACTCCGTCCAGGTCGCGCCTGCGACGTGATTCTCGCGCTAGACATGTCCGCCGACATCCAAACAGCGCCGTGGTTTGAGCGTGCAGAGGGGTATGCACGACGGCGGGAAGTGAAGGGGTGGCCTGCGGATGCCAGGTGGAGGGAGGACGAGGAGATGGGGCCATGTGTTGTGTTTCCATCTGAGTCCAAGGAGGTGGTCGAGGGGGAAGTGATGGGAGAGAAGCCGTTGACGTTGATCTATTTGCCGTTGATTGCGAATCCGGGGTATGCAGAGGGGAAATTTGATCCGCAGACGAGCGTGTATTGTAGTACTTTTAACTTCGTATATGATGAGGCGCAAGTGGACGAATTGGAGGGGCTGGCTAGAAGGAATTGGGAGGAGGGGGTTGGAAGAGTTAGGGAGGAAGTTAGGAAGGTATGGGAGCGGAAAAGAGCGGAAAGGAAAAGGAGGGAGACGGGAGGTTGAATTACAGCTTAATTGCATTCTGGACTTGTATGCGCATTTCATCGTACTTGAAATAATCTCAACCCGTCATTCCTAGAGCGACAAGAAAACATTGAAATCGTATGTTGTAAAAGAAAATAGATTTCGTTAGAAGTAACATTGTAAAAAGGAAATTCAATGCATATGTAAAAATAAAAATAAAAAAATAATAAGACACCCGGATCTCAACAGATACGTTATCCGTCCTATTGATTCCAAAATAGCAGTGCCTGGGACGGCCGCGCTTGCCGCCAAGCGCGCCCCGGGGAACAAGAGACTCCATCCGTCCAGGAAGCTGTTGGAGGGTAGGTTTTCCCCGTCGAGTAGGAGACGTATGTATACAAATCACGACACCGTGGGCTCGACGGTCAAGGCCGTTCGTCATGGCTGTGCCGGAGAAAGCTGGTTCGCCAACCGTGCATGCTATCCCGTTTGGCGACCTCCGGAGCCTCACCACACGCGCAGCTCAGAAAGAATTGGCGAGGTTTGGGGGCTAGATAATCTGTGCCACGCGACGACGCATTCGAATTGTTCTTTTTTTTCCTTTTTTTTTTTTTTT
>RBNI01002588.1:0-18059 GCA_003990745.1 Jimgerdemannia flammicorona | reverse complement strand
TGAATGTCCTTAGCCCACTCATCCCACTGGGTCTTATCATCTAACAAAGAGGAATTGAGGTGCCAATGTCCAGGCCCATCCCCACTTCCCCCAAAGCACCCCTGTCCCAAAAGCCCCCAGTGATCTGACCATGGACACCATTCCACCTCTAGTGACTTCCAAACATCTAGGCCCCAGCAGCTGGCCATCAAAATCCAGTTGATTCTTGTCCCCAGACCCCCTGCCCAATGTGTATAAATCCTCCTATTCCCCCAGCATTCCCAACCAGCATCTACCAGTGCACTTAGTCTTTCTACTTCCTCCCATGCTACTAGTCCTCCACTCCTGCTCTCAGCACCCCATCCTCCATCAGTTCTATCCAACAGTATATCCCGAACTATATTGAAATCTCCCCCAAGCATATCCACCCCAGCCTCCGCAAGCATCCCACTCTCCTGTAGACCTTTCACCCAATCTACTCTCTCACCCCATACTGCAGGACAGTAGCAGGAGCTGACTGTAACTGGCTCTCAGCCTGCCCGAATCCACTCACCCTAGACCAGCCTCTCCCCCCAGCTCCTCACCTCCTGTATCTCCCCTCTGCCTTTCTGAACCAAAATCCCAACCTTGCCTTTCCAAATTGCCACACCTCCCCATTCCTTTGTCCATTCCATCCTATCAGAGTCATCTTCACACCAGACATCCTACAAGAGGAAGAGATCGGCCTCCAATCCCTTCATCCAAGTAAAAATATTTCTGTGTCAAGTAGTGCCCCATAACCTATTTACATTTAAAGAAAAAATGTTGGTTATACTGTTCATAATGTAAAATGTTATGCTGTTAACCAATCTCTACTGCTCCATGCTCATCTCCTCCTGCACCATATCCAGATTATGTTCTGTAGCCACCTCCTCCTCTCCTGCCCTCTGAGCCTCCAATCCAGCCAGCAGTTCATTCATCTCTCCATCTGCTTTCTCCTCAAACTCCTCTCGGTATTCAATGCATACCTTCTGCCAGAGCTGCAGACCATACTGCTTGTTCCAGCAGTATTCAGCCCTCTCTCTAGCAACGACTGCCATCTCTGCCTCTCTCTCCTTATCCACCTCATACCCTTCCTCCTCTAGGTATACCGCAAGAATTTCTGCCTTCAATGCCTTCATTACTCCATCCCCCTGCATTATCCCTGCCCAATGATCATTGCTCATCACTCACAAGTCCACCTCTCCCAACTCCTCTGCCACCAGGTTATTCATTATCTGGTACATCCACAGTAAGTTCCCCACTACCTTCCCTCCCAGAGTTGCTGGCCTTCCTCCATCCAACATTGTGGTGTCAGCTCCAGCGCTTGCAGACTCATTCCACACCTCTGGGACATCCACCAATTCCTCCTCACCTGCCTCCACTACCTGTCCCCCATATGCTATCTCCGGAACTCTGAATTGCACCCTCTGGGCCCCTCGCATTGGCACATCTTCTACCACCCTATTTCGGGAAGCTGGGCCACGTCTGATAAGAGGGGTAGGAGAAGGGGAGCCCTCCCAGTCCTCCTCCCACACCTCCAGTATACCATCAGCATATGGGTCCTTACTGTGCTTTGCCATATCCTCCCCTGCCTTCATCTTGTCCTTCCCCTTCCCCTCACCAGCCCAGACACTCACTTCGGCTCCCCCTGTGCTCTTCACCCTGCTCATATCCCCCAGTGGCCCATCGTCCATCTTGACCAGCAGCTCCTTCTGTCTCTTATGCCCCTGAGCCCTTTCCCACTACTCCTTGGTCACTCAAATCCTCTTTCCATCTACCACCTCCAAATATGTTGCCTCCACAAAGGCCTCCCAAGCCTTTGTTCGCCTCTCTACAGCACTACCCAGCTCTTCTAGCACTTCTAATAAATCCTCCTCCTCCTTCTCACTACCCTTCACCCTTGTCACCTTATACAGGATTGCTCCCCAGACCATTGCCGAAGGCCAGTCCCTCGCCTTCCCAGAAGCTTCCTTCCCAGTCAGCTGAATTCTCACATCCACATCACCAGTCCTGAGCGAGGTCCCTTCCCAGATCCTGAATCTGATATCCACCACCTTGCCATACTCTGCCATGAAATCCTCAACTCTCTTTCTCGTCTCCATCACTGACACTATTGGTACTCCTTTCACCAGCAGTTGGACTACCCTGGGATCCCACTTCAGGCAATACACCATCAGAACACACACCTCCCCAACCACTAATCCAACCTTCAGCACCTCCTCCAGTGGTACCACCTCCTCAAAACCCACCTCCACTCCCTCTAGTCCCTTCAAAAACTTCACAGATGCTGCTCCTGCCACCTGCTTAGTAATGAGCCCCAGCACTATTTTCGCCATCACTGCCAAGCCCCGGAAACACATCATGACTGCAAATTCCAAGCTTGACTTCTTGAGTAACAGTGCTACCGCCAGTCCTATTACACCATCTGCCAGGTCCCCAGGCCTCGTGCCTTTCCCACTGCTCGGCTCATCATCAGCAGTCCCATCTAGATTTTTTTCCAGATCACCCATCACACCTCTATCAGCAGTCCCCACCTCAGCTGCTACCCCCCCAGCTCCACCCCTATGGCCCCCCAGAGAGGCACCCCCATGTGATTGCTGCCTAGAAGCCCTCACCGGCACCTTCCCCCCCCTCAGCCAGCTCTCTAGTCTGGCTCCCTACTGTCCCCCCTTCACCTTCTCTACAAAGCTCACTCTGCCAGACCCTTGACCTCCAGCTCCGCCCTCTCCTCCACTACGTCCTCCCATCAGCAGGCCCCTCATGCTTCCCCCCAAGCCAGAGCCTCTCCCCACTTGCTGCCATTCAAATGCTCTAGGGCCACCCTGCCCAGTATGCACCTCAGGATACTCATTGGTTGCCATGAAACTAGTAGCTTGTCTTCAGAAACTGTGTTGAAAGTGTTGCCAAAAGATTGTGTAACCTGAATGTTACCAGAGAAAGGTCTGATGGGAGACGAGTAATTGGGGTTCTTGTCTGAGTCTTGTCTGGCTTGATGGTAATGTTGGCTCCATCCTGAATCAAGGTGACTTCATTCTTGGTCCAATCAATCTGAGGGTTGTATTGTGTAAGCCAGGGTTTACCTAGGATCAGGTCATGGTCTCCTAGTGGTGCTACCTTGAAATCTAAACATTCCCAGTACTTCTGGATCTTGAGAGGGAGTTTAGCGGCAATTGAGTCAATTGGTAAGATGGTGCCATCTGCAGTGACAACTCCACTATTCTTGCTAGCTGGTTTGGTGAGAATCTTGAGCTTATTGATGAGGTTCTTATTGATGAAGTTTCCAACAGCTCCACTGTCTATGAGAACATCTAGCTCTTGTCCCTTGACTAGACCTTTGAAAATGAGTATTGAATTGGCTCAGTTCTTGGCTATGCTTGCAACTTTGTCAGTACTGCCAAAGCCTTTCTGATCTCACTTAGTTGAAGACAGCTTGGTGGCTTCTTTGATAACTGGTAGGGTAGCTCACTCCAGAATGAGCTGTGCAATTCTGTCACCTTCATTGACAGTATATGGTTGGTTCTTGTGGTTGACTAGCAGGACTTGCATTTCACCTCAGAAGTCAGGGTCAATGACTCTAGCACCAATATCCAATGAGTGCTTAAAACTGAGGCCAGATCTTGGTGCAATTCTTGCATAATGTTTCTTGGAGATTTCGACTGAAAGGCCAGTTAGAATGAGCCTTCTTTCATATACAGGAATAGTGACTTGTTGTACTGCTTGAAGGTCCAAACCAATGGCTCTTTCTGACTATGCTTGAGAGATCTGGGCCTTGGGGTTGACTTGCATGAAATTGAGTACAACTTCTTGTTCAACTGGTTGACCTTGGGTGTCTTTGGACAGGACCAGAATCCTCTTTGGTTCAGCAGTTTTCTTGGGACATTTGGTTGCAATGTGACCAGGCTGAGGGCAAAAGAAGCAGGCTCCAGCCTTCTTGAGATACTTCTTTTCCTTAGATGTAAGCTTACCTTTCTTGCTCTTGTCAATGGTGTCTAGGTCCATGGGGGCAGGTCTAACAGTTCTGACTTTAGGTTCCTCCCTTTTGTAGTTGTTGTTGAAAGACAGCCTCTTCTGTTCAAAGCAGTGATCATAGGTGATGACATCAAACCTATCAGTAATCTTCATTGCTATATCTAGGTCCTTGGGTTCTTCTAGTTCGACATGAACTCAGTTTTGACCTTTCAGGCCTTGGATGTACTTGTCAACCTTCTTGTCTTCAGTGATATGTAGTAATTCTAGCAGGATTAACAGAAATTGTGCATTGTATACTTGCACAGACTTGAGTTGTTTGACATTTGCCAGATGGTCTCATGTAGCCTTAGTGCTGTTGACTGGTTTGAATTGGCCTTGAACAGCATCAGAGAATTCATTCCAGGTCCTGATCTGGCCAGCAAATCTGGTATTCTGGACATGGTTTTACTACCAGATTGCAGCATTCCCTTAGAGGAGTGTGGTGGCGAATTGGACTAGTATTGCTTCTTCCAAATTAGTCAGTTCTCCATATTGCTCCAATTGAAAAAGCCAGGCATTGGTAGACAGTTCTCCTCTTTGACCATCAAAAGTGTTGGGCTTCTGAGGCTTAATAGTGACTGCTGTCAGATATATTGATATTGGTAGAGATGTGGAGGTATGAGCAGGGGCCTTGCTTTCCTTTCTTTCTATGCATTCTTGAAGTTAAGCAATCTAATGCAGTCTGCAAAAGACTCTCAATGGCCCCAGTTGACTGAGTAGGGTTTTGCTATTCCTCTTCTTCTTGCTGATTGTATGAGGCATTGCCTGGGCTATAGGTACTGTATGAAGGGTTCCACTCATTGTCCTCCATAGTATTGTGACTGATATCTTGAGAGGTGTACCTTTCTCTTGTACAATTCACGTTACACAAACTTCAAGCAACAGTTTTCAACACAACTTAGAGAAAAGATACTATAAAAATATCATCAAGCAAGAGTTCTGAAGGGTGTGCTGGGTTGGGTGGACCTGGGGCTTTCGGCTGGCAGCATGTGGGGAGAGGTTATGAATTGGGGATGGGGGCTTTTGGAGGGTTGAAGGGTAGCAAAGGCTCTGGAGGAGAACTGGTGGCAGGCAGTTCTGGGGGAAGGCCTAGTCCTTCCAGCTTTGCAGACAAGGTAAAGGCGAGTGGATGGCCTGCTGGAACTAGGGCTGGTGCTACTGAGGGGAATGGCAAGACTAGCATCAGGAGGGAGAGTGGCCCTCAGGTGGAAGATGTGAGCATAGGGGCTAGAGGGGCTGTGGTTGAGGGTGTGACTGTTGTTGAGAGTGTGATGGGGAATCAGGAAAAAAAAAGAGATGTGACAGCTGATGGCCAGGTAGGGCAGAGATTCTCAATACAGAAGAGGGACCTGGCAGATGATGTAATAGAGCTGGCAGTGGCCCCATTGCTCAAGAAGTTGATCTTGGAGTTTGTGGCTACCTTGTGCTTCCAGGGCTTAGCAGTGATGGTGAGGATGGTCCTGGAGCTTATTTCGAAGCAAGTGGCTGGGGCAACCTTGATGAAGTTCTTGAAGGGTCTGGAGGAGGTTGAGGTGGGCTTTGAGGAGGTGGGCCCATTGGATGAGGCCCTGAAGACTGGGGTAGTGGTTGGGGAAGTAGTGGTCACTATGGTATAGTGCTTGAGGTAGGACCCCAAGGTGGTACAGCTTCTGGCGAAGGGGGTGCCTATGGTGACAAAGGAGGAGACTAGGAGGAGGGTGGAGGAGGTGATGGCAGAGTATGGTGATGTAGTGGACATTGGCTTCCAGATGTGTGAGGAGATAACATTCAGGACAGGCAATGTCAATGTCAGGATTCAGCTGGCAGAGAAGGAGGCCATAGTGAAGATGAGTGACTGGTCCTTGGTGCTGATGTGAGGGGCTTTTGTCTGTAAGATGTTGAGGGTGAAAGAGAGTGAAGAGGAGGAGGAGGACTTGTTGGAGGCTCTGGAGGAGTTGAGTGGTGCTGTGGAGAGGAGGGCGAAAGCCTGGAAGCTGTTTGAAGAGTCAATGCATCTAGAGGTCATGGATGGAAAGTATATCCATACTGACAGGAGGCAGTGGGAGTGGGCCCAGGGGTGCAAGAGGCAGAGGGAGCTTTTGGCAAGTATGAAAGGAGGAGTGAAGGAGAAGTTGGTTGGGGCTGAGGAGTCTGGAGGCATCGAAGCCAGCATCTGGACTAGCAAAGGAGGAGAGGAGGTGGAGGCAAGTGAGAAAGGGGCTGGAAAGGTGCTGGGTAAGGATCCCTATACCAATGGTACCTTCGAAGTTTGAGAGCAGGAGTTAGATAGCACTCCCCCCCCACTTATCAGGAGGGGCCCAGTTGGGAAGAGAGGGGCAGTGGAGGATGTGCTGATGCAGAGAGCCCAGTGAGTTCACTTTGGAGTTCCTGATGTAGTAAAAGGGGGCCAGGTGGTGGTGATTGGTGAGGACAAGCTGGTGGATGTCCCAGAGAAGGAGTGGGATGAGGCTGCCAGTGTGGGAGCAGATACCATGATGCTGGATGCAGGGTGGCCAGGGACTCCTGGAGGGAGGGAGGTGGGGAACTTGCTGTGGATGAGCAAGGTGATGGATAACCTCATGGCTGGGGAGTTGGGAGAAGTTGACCTGTGTGTGATGCCAGAGGAGCATTGGGCATGGATTCTGCATAAGGATGGAGTGGTGGAGGCATTGAAGGCAGAGATACTTGCAATTTTCAAGGAGGAGGAGGGATATGTGGTGGATGAGGGGAGGGAGGCTGATTTGGCAATTGTTACTGGTGAGTGGGCTGCCTATTGTTGAGCAGAGCATCATGGGTTGCAACTCTGGCAGGAGGTATGCTTGGAATACCAGGAAGACTTTGAGGAAAAGGAGGATGGGATGATGGTGGAACTTCTGGCTAGGTTGGAGGCAAAGGTAACTGAAGAGAAGGTACTGGCTGCAGAATATGACTTAGACTTAGCACAGGAGGAGCTGAATGCAGATTTATAGAGGGCATGATTGATAACCAATATTATTCCTTATGAACAGTACAATTAGCATTTTTTCTCTGAATGTGAATGGGCTATGGAGTTTGGAGCAGCATAGGAACATTTTTACTTGGCTTCAGGGATTGGAGGCTGATCTCTTTTTACTACAGAATGTATGATGTGAGGATGAGAAAGATCAAGTGGAGTGGACTAGAGAATGGGGAGGGGCTACTGCTTGGAAAGGTGAAGTGATGATTCTGGTGAAGAAGGGTAGAGGAGACTTGGGTGGAATTCAGAGCTGGGGGGACCATTTGGTCTGGGGAGATTGGCACCGACCTGGGTGGGAATCAGTAAGGGTTGGCTCCTGCTACTGCCCTGCAGTTAGGGGTGAGCAGATTGAGTGGATTAGAGATCTATTGGAGGAGGGTGTTTTCTTGGAGCAAGGTGTCAATGTCCTGGGAGGTGACTTTAATATGGTGCAGAATTCATGGCTAGATAGAACTGATGGAGGAAGGAGTGCAGGTGAGAGGAGCAGTGGACTGGATAAGTGGGAGGAGGTGGAGAACCTTAGCTCCTTAGGAGATATGGGCAGAATACAGTGGGGTGACAGGAGGGTCTATACACACTAGGTAAATGGACTGGGTACAAGGATTGACTGGATTCTGATGGCCGAATATTGGGGTGCTGATGTTTGGAGGACTCTGGAGGGGGAGTGGTGCCCTTGGTCCAATCACTGGGGGCTATTGGGGTAGGGACAGTTTGGGGGGAGTGGAGATGGACCTGGACATTGGTACCTTAACTCCTTTCTGCTGGCCGAGAAGAGGTTGTAGGACTCATGGGTGGAGGATGTCCAAGTGAAGATCACCACCTGGATATATGAGGGATCATCTGTGGATGTCTGGTGGATGAGGTTGAAGGAGGCTGTGAGGGTTTATTGGGGAGGAGCTGGTAGAGAGGCTGGGAGGCAGAGAAGGAAGCAAGTATGGTATACTTCTAATAGGCTGATTAGATTGCAGATAGAGTGGGCCAAGTTGATTCATTCTGAAGGGGAGGAGGATTGGAGGTTGGAGCAGGTGAAATTGGAGGTAATGGAGATGCAACAAATATTGTGAGAAGAGAAGGAGATTTATATGAATGGAATGGCTGCCAGACTTTGGTGGCAGGGGCTTGAGGAGGGAGAGTGGCCCACTAGGTATCTGTCAAGGCTTCTCCAAGCTAGGAGGGTACACTACTGATGGGATGGGGTCTTGGATGCCAAGGGTGATATGGTATATGGTATGCAGCAGATCTTGGGAGTACTGAAGGATAAATGGAGGGGTCTGTGGAGTGAGGAGGAAGGGGGGGCTGATGGAGAGGCAATTGAAGATACACTGGAGGAGTGGGTGCTGCCACAAGTAGAAGGACTGAGTGATTTGATCTTACCAGTCCAAGAGGAGGAGATCCAGAGAGTCCTTGCAGCAACTAAGATGGGGACAGTGCCCAGAGAGAATGGGTTACCTTGGGACTTCTGGAAGAAGATAGTGAAGGTTCCTGGAGTGTTAAGAGAGATAGCTGCCTTCTGTGACCATGTTCTTCTAAATGGCAAGTGGGTTGGTGAGCAGAACTTGAGACTGGTGGCCTTATTGTTCAAAGATAAGAGGAGAAGGGAGGACTGGAAGAACTGGAGACCGATCATGCTTCTGGATATGAACAGGAAGATGGTGACTAAGGTGATTGTTGTGAGGCTACAGAAGGTTGCCCAACAGGTTCTGGGTGAGGAGTAGCGAGGCTTTGTGGGAGGCAGGCTTATCAGAGATGGGACTGTCTGGATGCATGGCATCATCAAGGGGGCCTGGGCTTGCAGACTGAATAGTAGACTGATCTTTTTGGACCAGGAGAAGGTCTATGACCATGTTTGGCAGATATGGCTAGGCAAAGTGCTGGATAGAATTGATATTCCCCCAAGGTTTCAGACTTCTATGCTGAATTTATTGGAGGGCAGTAGGGCAGCACTATTATGTAATGGTCACTGGGGTTTGGCATTTCTCTTGAAAAGAGGAGTTCCTCAGGGAGACCCACTGTCCCCTATCCTTTATGCTCTTTCATTGAAACCTTTGATGGATAGGATACACCAGAGAGTAGCAGAACTCTCTATATATGGTGTGGTGTGGAAGGTGGGGGCCTTTGCAGATGATATAGTAGTTGGACTTGGATCAGTAGCAGATGTTGAGACACTCAAGGAGACAGTGGAATGGTATGAGACACACTCTGGGGCAAAACTCAACTGGTATAAGTGTGAGACTATGGTGTTAGGGAATGGGCTGGTGGGAGGGGATGTCATTGGAACAATTGTCTCCACAGAAGAGGTGGTGTGGTATTTGGGTATCTTCCTTTCTGTATATATATCTGTCTTGCCATGAGTGTGGTGGGAGAGGAGAGTGGCCATCTGGGGAGAGGCTCTTAGAGGTTGGGGTGGTCACCATATCTTCCTGGCAGGGTGGGTGTTGATTCTGAACGTCTACTGGTTTCCCAAGCTATGGTATGTGGCCTATCACTTGGACTTCCCAGCTTGGGTGGTGAAGAGACTGACAAAATAGGCTAGAGATTGGATTTGGGCAGAGAGGAGATCCCAGGTCAGTTGGGATACTATTGCAATGCTGGTGGTTAGGGGAGGACTAGGCCTTGTGGATTTCCCTAAGTGGCTGCACTGCCTGCGAGCTTGGTGGTTAAAAATGGCTATTGAACTGCAGAGAGGAGATTGGGTACCACTGCTGCAGAAGGTGTGGGAGGTGAGGTTCTCCCCTCAGGGGTCCTCAGGAGATTTGCTCTCTCTGGTGGGCCTGACTGGAAGCTGATGGCTTTGGTATAAGAGCTTCTGATGGGTAGTGGTAGATGGAGCACATTGGATAGGACTACATTGGCAAGGCAATGAGGGGGAGGTGCTGTGAGGTCCAGCTATATGGTGATGGGATAGACTCCTTCTGGGGGGGGTTCTGCTTGCTGAGTTTGATATTGGTGATAGAGTGGAGTATCAGTAGAGTCTAGGCCAGGATCTTTGGCCAAGTAGTTGGCAGGCTGTAGGGATTGGTAAGGAGTGGGACTGGGCAGGTGTCTGGTCATGGAGTGCTGAGGTATGGCAGTGGCTTTCTCCTAAGTTCTAGGTGGTATGGTGGCAGTTTCTGAGGAGGAATATCATGTTGAATTTCCATGCTGGGCATCTGGTAGAGAGTGGCCATTTCAATTGTGAGGAGTGTTATAATGTAGGGCAAGTTGGGGAATTTGTGCAAACATCTGAACATTGGCTAGGAGAGTATGAGGTTCTGGGGGACTTTTGGATAGCAGTAGGGGATCAGCTGGGTGTGGTAAGGAGACCAGATAGAGAGAGAGATTGCTGGGAGGATCTGAAATCTTGGCTAGTAGGTGGTGTGGGCAATAGTTGGCTCACTGTAGGTTGGGTGTTAGCAGTGTAAGTAGGGCTGGCTGGACATTGGCTCTTTGTTTTTGAGGAGGGGTGACAGATGAGTTTGCAGGAGAAGTTGTTAAGATAGGAGAGGTTGATAGAGGATCTGCTGACTGGGTAGTGAGTGGATTAGGGTCCCCAGGGTGGTAAATGGTATCGCCTGGTGGAAGGAATCTGTGCACAGAGTGGTGGGTGGGTGGAGATAGTGTTAGACAAAGTGGTCTTTCATCGAGTAGGGGTGGGAGAGGGGGGCCCCCCTAGGGGGATTGGGTAGGGTTGGGAATTGTATATATTGAAATATGTAGGTTACAACTTGATATATATGGTGGCGCAGCCTTCCTTGACTACATTATCATGTAAACATCACTAATGGCGACATGTAAAAGTGCGTAAGAATTAGCAATAAACACTTTGCTTCTCTCTCCAAAGTCCACATTCCACAACAGGTTATGAGCCCCGGTTAGCGGCTATATACCCCTCTTACACATACGCTACACTACGCTATACAATGGCTACTAGTTCAAGCAGTGCTAGCAGTGTGCCACCAAGTTCTGGTAACATGAACACAAACACAGCCGGAACAGATTTCGCTTCCATAATGATGAACATTCTGGCAGTAGCACTAACATCAACGGTAAAGAGGACGATTCCTGTCTTTGACGGTAAGGACTACGCCATATGGGCATATCATATGAAGAATCTCCTTAAAGAATGCAGTTTAGAGAACTACTGGAAGCCACAGGCACAAGTAATGATATACAATGCCACGAAAGATCGCAAAGTGCTAAGGGAGATTATGTTCACCCTTTCAAATGTGCAAATGAAGCTGGTAATCAACACTATGACAGCAAATGAAGCCTGGGAGATTTTATGCAATCACCATCAACAGGTATCCATGTCAAACAGATTCCACTTAAAGGCGCAACTATTCAATCTTCGAATTAAGTCCAAGGAGAGCATCTGGGACTATGCCAATCGAGTCGACGAGCTGGCGAATCAAGTGAATTCCCTTACATCTATGCTGGCGGACACCATCAAGGATGAAGACAAGGTCCTGGCTCTTATACGAGGCCTTCCTGAAGTGTACAACGTGGTTGTCACTGCTATGAGGGAATCCGGCAGATTATCAGATTATAAGCATATCGTCATAAGCCTTTTAAATGAGGAAACAAGACTAGGCAGCAACAATGCTAATGAGGAATATGATGAGAAAGCATTCTATGGCAGATTATGTGGATGAGGCAAAGGTAAGCTGAACAAAGGTTGAGGCCAGCAACGTGAGAAATTCGACAGTAAATGCTTTTACTGTAATAAGCATGGACATCGTGAGCAGGACTGCAACCGCAAGAAGAAGGAAAAGGGTGGCCAACAGCAAGGACAACAGCAGGCAAACACGGTGGATGCCAACAACGAAAACAGTGGTGGCAGAGGTCTATTCTTCACAGAAGTGGCGACCTATCCATATGCAGAAACCATTGAAATAGGAGGAAATTCAGAACCAACTGCCAGTTCTACCAGTTCGACATCTACAAATCCTGGTCAACAAAACACTTTTCAGACAGCGAAAAATGGTGACGTCAATGTCGGTGCCAGTGCAAATATAAGCTATATGCCGAACAGCACTTATGCATACAGCGAAGAGGTCTGGCTCATGGATTCGGGTGCAACACAGCATATGATGGCTCACCAGGAGTGGTTCTCTACATACGAGAAGTTCGAACATCCCATACCTATCAAGCTAGGTGACAATAACATCATTTACGCTCAAGGGAAAGGCAATATAGGCATACATCTATATGGAAACATTGATGAACCTTCAGGCACCTTTGTGGATGTACTATACATTCCAGATATAGGCAAGAACCTCTTCTCGATAGGCCGGATGATGGCTCGTGGGGACAGAGGAGTAAATATATGCCCAAACAGTGTAACGGTAATCAATCTGAAGAACAATAATGAGTTAATGTACACATCGAAAAAGGGGAATCTATATGCAATCAATGGCACACCGAGTGGCGCTATATCCACATATTCTGCAACTACAACAGGAGAGGATTTCTGGTGTATAATGCATGAATGCTTAGGACATATTGGTAAAACGAGTCTCGAACAGATGGTAAGGAGTAAGTCCGTATACAGTTTACCGGACTATATGCCACTGGATTTCTTTTGCAATAGATGCATGGCAAATAAGGCTTCCCAGCAACCTTTTCAGGAATGAACGAAGCGAGTGGCCAGCATTCTTGATTTGATTCATACAGATATTTGTGGCCCCATGCGAACAGCATCACACTCTGGGAAGAAGTATTTTATTACATTCATTGATGATTATACATGCAAAGTCCATGTATATTTCATTGCAGGGAAAAACAAGGCATTCGACAAATTCTGGAAATTCAAGGCAGCTGTGGAGAATGAGACGGGACATAGAATACGAACCCTACACTCAGATAACAGCAAAGAATACGTCAACAAACATTTCAGACACTTCTTGAAGAAGAACAGTATACAGCACTCTACGATAGCCCCTTATACACCTCAGCAAAATGGCATGGTAGAACGATTCAATTGAACGGTAGTGAAAATGGCTAGAACGATGATGAATACAGCCGGCTAACTGAAGTCCTTTTGGGCAGAAGTGGTGAATATGGCGGCATATATTCGAAATCATTGTTTCTCTCAAGCTCTAAGCAAGGATCCTGGCAAGCAATCCAGGAATGACAGCAATCTTACCCCTGAGGAATTATGGAATAGATCCAAGTCTGATATTTCACACTTACACATATTCGGAAGTGAGGCATACGTTCTGGACAAAGGTGGCAACTGAGGCAAGTTCGAACCTAAGGCAGATAAACATATATTCCTTGGATACAATGGAGTAGGATACAGACTTTGGAATCCGCAGAAACGATGTATGATCATTTCACGCAACGTACAGTTCAAAGAGACTAAGCAGGAAATTTACATGGAAATTCCTATCTCAAATCTGATGGTGAATTCGACAGTACAGCCAGCAACATCTACGCCAACTGTAAAGACTAGCAGAACAACATTCTTGGGACCTACACCAGCAAAACTGCAACCCGTTCAAATGGAAATGAAGTTGCAAGAACCAAGGATAACGGAAATTACGGATGAGGATGACGAAGAGGATACCTTTTCGAAGGATAAGAAGAAGCACAAATCTGGGATGGATAACGAAGTCCAAGTGGATCTGGGAAATTACTGAAACCCACCCAAGTCATCTCATCACAAACAACATCACGTGAACTATGCCTGTGAATACACTTACATAGCAATGACCAGTGAGCCAGCACACTATGACGAAGCTATTCATTCGAATGATAAAAAGGAGTGGAAAAAGGCTATAGACGAGGAGTATAACTCACTCATCGAGAATGATATGTGGGACTTGGTCCCTCTTCCGGCATATCAACAAGTCATAGGATCCCGATGGGTGTATAAAATTAAATGTGATAGCAACGGCAATGTAGAATGGTATAAGGCTCGATTTGTAGCAAAGGGGTACTCGCAAGGCTATGGTGTAGACTACGACAAGATATTTTCCCTGGTATTTAAGTTGACTTCGCTTAGAATACTTCTTGCGATCAGAGCTAAGTATGACTATAAGATACATCAAATGGATGTTAAGACAGCCTTCCTAAATGGAGACATGGATACCGAACTATACATTCTTCAACCACAAGGATACGAACTATACGACAATGACAGAAACAAGCTCATATGTAAATTATGCAAAGGGCTCTACGGAATCAAACAAGTGGCAAGGTTGTGGAATCAAAAGATCAATGGATATCTTCTAGACAATGGATTCAAGCATTGTAAAGCTGATCCATACATATACACCTGACATACATCCTCAGGAATGGTATACCTGGGAATTTGGGTTGACGATATTATTTTAGTTGGAACGGCAAGTGAAATCAACGATGTAAAGGCTACACTATGCCAGGAATTCAAAATGACAGACTTAGGCAAAGCATCCTATCTCCTTGGAATATCGATTACATGTAACAGGTGCGAGCGCGCTATATACCTAATGCAAGCCACATACATTTGAAATATTCTCGAGTAATTCGGGATGAGTGAATGCAAACCAGTTGGGACATCTATGGAAACATTCATGAAACTAAAGAAGTCTGACACTACGCCTGAGGGAAATGACATCCCCTATTGACAAGCTGTGGGATCTCTCATGTATCTTATGCAAGGGATGAGACCTGATATCTCTTTTGCGGTAAACAAAGCGGCACAGTATTCTTCATGCTATGACAATAGCCATTGGATGGCAATCAAGCAAATTTTCAGATACATCAAAGGAACCACAGACTATATGCTCAGTTTGGGCAGTGATAATGGGCAAAGTAGGAGTACTATACGCCTATTTGGTTCTTGTGATGCCGATTGGGCTGGCAACTTAGATGACAGAAGGTCTACAACTGGATACATCTTTAAAGTAAACAACGGAGCCATTTTGTGGCAAACGTGTAAGCAACCTTCAGTGGCAACATCCTCTATACAAGCGGAATATCAAGTATTGTCAATGGCAACAAAGGAGGCTATCTGGCTTCGAGAACTGTTAAAGGAGTTGGGATATGAGCAATGGCACTCTACGCTACTCCAGCAAGATAACCAATCAATGATTGCTTTGGCGAAGAACCCTATACATCATGCCAGAACGAAACACATTGACATACAGCATCATTTCATATGTGAATGTATGGAAAACAGCACTATACACCTTGAATACACCCCAACAGAATATATGACAGCGGATTCATTAACTAAAGCTCTTCCAAAGGTAAAGTTTGACTTATGCATGCAAGGAATGGGTATTACGGGACTCTACGCTGGTAATTAAGGACAATTCGGGATGAGATAGGATAATAGAATGACAGCAAGCTTCTTAACATTGATCGCTACATTGCAGATTTCTACCAACATTGCTCATCTACAAATATTCACATCTCTACTTTTCAACCTATTTTTTGAGCTTTAAGCAGGCAATTCGAATGTTTTTCAGTTTCTAGATAGTGGTCTGAACATTACAGTGAGATTTTGCAGTGGTTATAGCTTAGTATTGCAGTTTGGGAATTTGCATATCTTGTTGAGCGGGAGTATTGAAATATGTAGGTTACAACTTGATATATATGGTGGCGCAGCCTTCCTTGACTATGTCATCATGTAAATATCACTAATGGTAATGCATAAAAGTGCGTAAGAATTAGCAATAAACACTTTGCTTCTCTCTCCAAAGTCCACATTCCACAACAGTATATTATTAAGATGATAGATAGTGTTTTAATAAAGGGAGAAGTCTGAGTGACTATAAAAAAAAAAAAAAAAAAGATATCTTGAGAGGTGTCTTGATAAGACTAGGTGTAACTTAACTGCTACTACCAAGTGTAATAGTTCTAGTTTCTAAATGAAGAAGTGACTAGTTCTGATGGTTCAAAGTAGCTTGAAGAGATACTTAAGGATTCAAGTGTTCTTAAAGGATTTCTAAGAGAAAATATTCTGAGACTTTATTTATGAGAACAAAGGAGATATTTATACAAGATCTGAAAGAAGGATCTAGAAGGGTCTGAGAAATCAAAAGAAAATACCAAGAGGAAAGTTCTCAGCAAGGATGACAAATGATGACAAATAAAGTTCTATAAATTTCCAAGATATTCAGTGACTAGCTAAATAAGTACTAGTGGATGCTCAGTATCAAGAAAGGATTTCTAAGTTTTTGGAAAGTACTGGAAGGTTGTAGAATATTGAGGAAAGACAAATAAAAAAAGTAAACTACACTAAAATGTTACATCTGGAGTGACTGGTCTGGGAGTTCTACTCAACTTCTGAAGTATCTCTCTATTAGCTGAAACATCTGAGGCCATATCTACTAAGTTATCCTCCTTAGTAATCTTCTCCAGCCACACAACCTCACTAGCCTCCAGATACTCCCAATGTATATTTGCTGCTCCTACTATCTGAACATCCTCCAATTGAGTCTCTAGCACCATCTCTACAACTTCCTCAAAACTCCCTTCACCCACCTCCTCCTTCTCAGCTCACTTTCCTATCACTGGTGAATGAGCTAAACTCTCCACACTACCTAGTTGCAAAAATGACACCTCAGCTATCTCTACCTTCTCTATCTGATTTCTGACTGCCTCTACCCTTGCTGCCTCCTCTGTTTGTAAACTTCAGAGGACCATCTGCAGGTATTCCTAGTTCTCTTTCTGCCATCTCTTCCTCTTTCCATCGATCAGAACCCATATCCAGTTCTTTGCAAACTCCTCCCATCTCCTCTTTCTCAATTTCTTTACAGCCTCCCTCTCCTCTAAAGCCAGTAACAATTCCTCTTCCTTCTGCTCAGATCCTTTCCTCCTCCATATCTTATACTCTTGACTGCCAACCCAAATCACCTCTGGCTAAGCCCTGTTGTCTCCTTGCCCTCTAGCCTTATCATCATCTCACAGTTGTCATTCCTCAACTTGGTCCCCTCCCAGAACATCAATCTGAAATCAACCATCTCACCAAAGCCCACCAGTGTCTCTGCCACTATCTCCTTAGTCTCCTGTCTTCTGAGAGTTAGTAATCCTTCTACCACCAGACATATAGCATGCAGATCCCACCTCAGATACCTTACTATTCCAATCTTGATGCTCTTGACCACCAACCCTGTTTCCAGAGCCTTCACCATCTCCTCCTCCTCCACAAAGCCAATCTCCACTGCCTCCACCAATGGAATAAACTTCAGAGACTCAGCACCAGCAATCTCCTCACCCATTAGCTACAAAACCTCTCTGGCAGACAAACCCAGTTTCAGAAAATTTGCTGAAATTGCCCATGTCGATACTGATTTGTGGAAAAAGGAATATACCACCAGTTCTCCAGAGCCAGCTGCCATTGTCATCTTCCTCTTACCTCTCAAGACACCAGCAGTTACTCCACTAGCTCTAGAAAGTCTACCAGCAGTCTCACCCCCCACCACCAGTCCAGCCACTAGCCTAGCCCCAGGAATACCAGTCCTAGCCATCATACCTTCAGACCTCTGTCCCCTGGCAGTCACCTGATCCACTATCTGATCAGTTACCTGACTCTCTTCCCTGTCAACACTATGCCTCCTCTGCCCTACCTCCATGGGCCTAGCAGTAGCCCTCCTACCCTCTATCACTATATGCTAGCCTTTAATATCAACAGACTGCCTCTGACGACCTGTCCCACCAGCAGCAGCACTAACTCCTGCCATGCAAAACTCTTAGGGAGGCCCAGACCAGACCCCCTCCTCTCTAAGTACTCAGAGCTTAATGAATCTTGAGTTATCATTTTATGAAAACTTGACAGATTTTAACAAAACTTATTGTAAACTATTACCAGACTCCTGCCACACCTAGTATACCAGTGTAGGTGAAGTAAAAACTTAAAAACATATTGCTTTTAGTGAAAAGATGTCTGTGTGACTTAGCTCACTCTAAGTGGTTTGAGCAAAAGAAGTCTCCTTCTATTTGTTTTGACCATAGCTCTGAATTTGTTCCCCTGGCTCCCACTGGGCCTTCCTCCTCTACTCTTTGGAGTCTCTATTGAACAGAATTAGGCATAGGGAGGGGGGGTTGAACATTCTTGATATAAACTAGAAGGTTGGTGCCTTTGTAGATGATATAGTTGTTGGACTAA
>RBNI01002587.1:0-18061 GCA_003990745.1 Jimgerdemannia flammicorona | reverse complement strand
AAAAAAAAAAAAACCGTATGAGGAGTCCGGACAACTACAAGAGGTAAAGCATACGTAGTTGCCATATATTGACCAGCTTCCGGACCATACATGTACTTATTCGCTCCTCAGTCTGGTAACGACCTCCGCTTGAAAACGATACGCCTGATTGGCCGCCAAAACCTGCAGCTCTACCGCTCATGGCGTGGCACCGCCGCCGACGTGTCACACGAGTACGACCGTAACAAGAAGATTGGACTGCGGTTTGGAACGTGGAAACAGGGCGTGCTGGTTTATGACGACGATGGGAAGGTTGAGGCGGAGATCTTGAGAACTGAGAGTGTGAGTGAGGGTGCGCTGGAGGTGAATGAATCGGTAAGAGGGATTGGCAAGAGGCGCAGAGAAGCTAACGTTGACTTGGAGGAGAATTTTGACATGGAGGGCGTAGAGGAAAACAAAGACGAGCAGGGAAAAGAGGACGAAAACAAGGACGGATACCCAACAATAGTTGTGAAAATTGATGAGGTGATTATTGGATAGCATCCACATTGCTATTGGGTTTGGCGAGATTTTATCGGGATCCTCGTAAACTAGGAATGCGACAAGACGAAGCTATTATTTCTTTTTAATCGACGCCGGTTAACACATTCTCCCACTCTTTCTTTCGTCAATATTCTAATTTTTTTTTTTTTTTTTTTTTTTTTTTTTTTGGCACTCATCCCTATATCCGTAACGAAAGACTAAGAAGCCTCGTAAATAACCGTGCCGATAGTATGGATTATGACAATAAATGACTGGTGGTTGCCTGTTAATGTTTCAGACTTTGGATAGTGCATCAAAAAGATTAATAGGACAAAAATTTTGAAAGGACCCGTAAAATAGTATCCCGTACGGCGGCAGCAGCAGCAATGCTAGTTTCCTTATTCCGAGGACTTTGAGGATGGAATGAATTATGCAAAGCGTGTGCCTCTTCTCCGCACCATGATTTTCCTTGCTTCATGTCGAAGGAGATAATCTGTAAGCGCTGAGAGCCACAGGATGTGTTTTCTCCAAACTAGTGTCCTGGTAATTGATGAAGCTGTCAACAGTTGTCAACAGGCGGATCAATACAGATTGTGAGCAGAGCTCTTCGTCTCCGAACACTTTAAACATAATCACCAGAAATGGTATGCTTATGTGAGGGTTCACACGCGTTGGGTGTCAAATTCGGTCGAACAAAGCACGCACTCTATACTATTCAAGTCTTTTCTTAAAATACGTTAATATTTGGAAGCACGCACTCTATACTATTCAGTCTTAGTTAAATATGGACACCTGTCAGTTCCTGGAATCACCTGGGAACATACGAGTTGACAACTGGACACGGCCTTTTTCTACGCTTTCTGAATCAAACGTTCAAAACGCATATCGACAAGATTAGAAATCCATTGTCCGCTCCTTCCAGAACACCATTTTCCCATCTCCATAATATTGAAGTCGCTAGCTCACAAACATCCTTTTGCCTTCAACTGCAAGCAACCAACAAACATGGACCGCCCCATCCTCTTTGCCACGGTTCTAGTCGGCCTCGGCTATCTCCTGCTCCGAGCCGCGCGCAAGTCTAAACCCAGCCCCTTGGCCGTACAGCCGCATAACAGTATACCCATTATGAGTACGATGGAGATGCTATTTCCGCCAGAGGAGGACCCCTGGAAGCGATTGATCCCGCTGGCCCAGGATCCGCGAAATCAGCCTTTGTGCGTGGTACCTGGTCTCTACGGAGAAAAGTATACCGTCATCGTGAACGACGTCGATGTGATGAAGGAGGTTCTCGTGCAAGGGCAAGCGAATTACAACGGGAAGGGGACGATGCAGCGGTCCTTGTTATTCAGGGACCTTACGGTTCTTCTTTTTGGAGGATATCATATCGTCAACACAATTGGCCACGTAAGTTATTTTCCTTCGACAGCATGATACCGATCTCACATTCACATCTAACACTGTCCTTCTTCTGGTCGTCCCATTATACAGGACTGGAAATGGCGCCGCCAAGCCATGGTCCCGCCATTCCAACCGCGCCGCTTAGTCCCAGCCATGTTCTCCTTCACCATCGATCGTGTCAACAAGCTTACCGACGAACTCGCCACCGTCGCGGCGGTGGGCGAGGCCATCGAGATGGACGCTTGCATGATGAATCTCACCCTGGATGTCATCTGCCAGTATATATTCGGGTTCAGTGGTGAAGGCGAGGAGGATGGACTTGATTTCCAGGATGTCGGGGCAAAATCGAATATTATGGTGAGATATCTAAAGGGTTATCTTCAGCGCATCATGGTGTTAATATATACTAGCTTTAATAACAACGCCCTGTTTTATCAATCAGGGCGATCTTTTCACTATGGCCAATGGTGCCCTTTCCATTTGGCCGCATATTCCTATTATTGGTCGTACTGAATGGGCCCACCGCCCCTTCAAGCCCGCGCGTTTGCGTATCGAAGCCTTCCTCCGTCGTGCGACCGAAAAGGCCCTCGCGCATCCCGACAATTTTCTCGATAGTACCGCGGAGAAGCCGCAATTCCGACCTTTGATATTTAATCTCGCCAGCAATCCCCACTTCGAAGAGGATCAGGATGCTTCTCTTATGACGGAGTTGCTCGCCCTCGTCTACGCAGGCAATGAGACCACTTCGCACACCGCTGCCTTCGCATTTGGTGAGATCTCGCGAAATCCTGACGTTCAACAACGCATATTCGAGGAAGCGAGGGCTGTATTGGGCCCTCTCCCGGTCGACCCGCGTACCATCACCACGGAGGTGCTTGGTAAATTGGAATACGTTACAGCCGTGGTACGAGAAACCCTGAGGATGTATCCGATCGCGAATGCGTCGATGGCTCAGCCCACCAAAGATGTGACAGTGCGTGGACAGGCCATTCCTGCGGGTACGTAATTATGATGGAAGAACAGCTTTTGCATCCTCGTTTGACATGTTCAATCTTGTCTCAACCTCTCGAACTCAAATATGACGCCCATCCCTTTACCGACAGGCACCACGATCATTGTCAACTTCCGTGGCGCGCAAATGAATCCAAATATCTTCCCAAACCCAACCAAATTTGACCCCTCCCGCTGGCTCAACAGTTCCGTCGACGTCTTCCAGGATGTTGACCAGGCCGCTGTTAAATCTACGCTGCCGGAGCTCTCCTTCAGCCTGGGCGCGCATGCCTGTCTGGGCCGCAACTTGGCCATGCTCGAGTTGCGAGCCGTGCTCGCGTTCTTGATCAACAGATACGAGTTCACGTTGAAACCTGGCACAACCGTCGACACGCATGCGGGACTAACCATGTCACCGAAGGGCGGGGTTTGGGTCACCCTCAAGGAGAGGGTTTAAGAATACCATCTGTGATTATCCTTAGAGCCAGATGGTATATGTATACTCATGCTGCATATGTATTATTTTTTCACATCAACCATTTTCTCCTCTGCATACTTTTGTCGCACATATATTATTTTTCACATCGACCATTTTCTCCTCGGTATATTTGTGTCGTATATATATTATTTTTTAATGCTTTTCACATAGACTATTTCCTCGTTTGTATACTTATGTCGCATTAATAATCAAATATTGGAACCCTTCAATAATACTTTACTACAAAAAATGAAATATATACGTGTTCGGTGTCAACTCATGATAGTTTACTATCTATCGTAGAGAAAACTTAGGACCTAGGACGAAATTTAATATAGAAGCGGCCTAGTACAACGGCAGTTGATACCGACCGACCATGTGGATGGAATTAGAATAGCATTAATCAGTAGCCTCAGCAACGCTAAAATCCAAGGCGACTTACACGACTATATATATCTCTTTTCCGCAACAGGGATGTCTTATTGCCGGAGTCGGCAGCGAAGCATATATACATTTGCCCCTGGTGAGTGAGATTAAAATGATAACCCTGAAATGGACGCCATCTCCCGATAGCTCCAATGCCGTTGTGAAAGACAGTCATATACTGTAAGGACCACTCTTGACGGAGCTTGTAGAAAGGCGTAGGTTTATTTTCATGACCACCTAAGGCCCCTGAAATATATAACCCGCATGCGTGCTACCATTCGCAGAGCTCGTTAAGGAAGTGAAGGAACACACATGGAGAGAGTGGGCCTGTGAAGGATGACCGAACAAGTCAAATTGTATGAATGGCAAAGTGACAGAGGCAAGTGCGACGTGCCAGCAGGGGCTTGGCCAGGATCTTTGGCCAAGTGGCTGGCAGGTGGCAGGGATCGGCAAGGAGTGGGACTGGGCCAGTATCTGGTCTTGGAGTGCAGAGGTATGGAGGTGGCTTCCCCCCAAGTTCTGGGTGGTATGGTGGAGAATGTTGCAGAGGAATGTCATGCTGAATTTCTGTACGGGGCATCTGGTGGATGGTGGACAGTTTGACTGTGAGGAGTGTTATGATGTTGGGAGAGCTGGGGGTCATGTACAGACACCAGAACATTGGCTAGGAGAGTGTGAGGTTTTGGGGGACTTTTGGACTGAGATAGGGGTTCGACTGGGTATGAGGCATAAGCTGGTGGGGGAGGGTGGTCGATGGGAGGACTTGCGATCTCGGCTTGTGGGTGGGGTGGGTAATAGTTGGCTCACTATAGGATGGGTATTAGCAATATGGGTGGGACTGGCAGGCCATTGGCTTTTTATATTTGAGGAGGGCTAGCAGCTGGGGCTGGGGGAGAAGTTATTATGATGGGAAGGGCTATTGGGGGATCTGCTGACTGGATGGTGGGTGGGTTGGGGTCCTCAGGGGGGCCGACGGCGTGGTTTGGTGGTGAGAATCTGTGAGCAGAGTGGTGGGAGAGTGGCGATAGTGTTAGACAAGGTGGTCTTTCACTGGGAAGAGGTAGAGGGGGGGGGACCCCCTAGAGGGATCGGATAAGGGGTGGGATCATTGTATATATGGGATAGATGGGTTTTAATAAAGGGATGGAGTCCAAGTGACTATAAAAAAAAAAAAAAAAAAAAAAAAAAAAAGAGGCAAGTGCGACTTGGACATAATTGTTCAAACAAGCCTATCATATTACAAGCTCGTTGAATAAGTAAATAAAAGTTCCTAGTCTTCTTCTGAGTATTAAATATATATATGATATTTCTTAGCTACTGTGATGACACCTTCAAAACCAGTGATGACATCAGAATTCAGAAGACTGCAAGTCACTAGTTGTAAATTATGACTCAACTGTAACTCATCTTAATCATAAGATGATCTACATCTGAACTCATAATGACTCATGATGACCCCAGTGGTATACTATCTCAAATCAGATGACCTTACTCTCCAAACTAAAGAAGAAGATCCTCAAGAAAAGTACAAAATATCAAATAAGAAACTTATTATAAAATATCTACTATCTATTAAATAGTAAGATCAAGGAGCCATCTAGGCCCATCAGTTTAAGAACAAATATTTACTAATACAGTGACTTCCAAAACTGGTCCAATGTTTTATTATTTTTTACTTTTTATTATTTTAAAAATATAAAAAAAAAAAATAGATAAAAATATAAAACTAGACTATATTGTAGTCTTATATCAGAGGTTTCTATAGATACTACTTATTATTAATATTGCTATTGAAAATAATTTTTAAAAAAGTCTGTACATTGGACTAGTTTTGGAACAATTATTTCAATAAATATATTTTATATCACAGACCATTAAAAAATTACCATATAAGTATGAAATTTTGCATAATTATTCTCTTAATCTCTTTCTATACACTTATATATATATATATATTTTTTTCTATCTCTTTTTTTATTTTTAAAAAAAAGAATGAGAAAAATCTCATTAGATACTTAAAAAAAACATCATTGCTCTATATAGTAATATGTCAAATTGTAAAATAGACTAATGTTAGTTTTTTTTTTTTTTTTTTTTTTTTTTTTTTTTTTTTTTTTTTTTTTTTTTTTTTTTTTTTTATAGTTACTCAGACTTCTTCTTTTATTAAAACACCTGTCTACCCTCTATATAATATACTGTGCCCATCTCCACCCCTATTTAATTTCCCTAGAGAGTTCTCCCCCCCTCTTCCACTCTCTCTTGATGAAAGACTGCTATGTCATTCACTATCACTACCTACTCACCACTCTGCTCACAGATCCCTTTTACCAGATGGTAATATTGCCCACCCTGGAGACCCCAACCAACCCACCACCCTGTCAGCAGATCTTCAATCAACTCCTTCTATCTTAATAACTTCTTCTGTAAATCTATTTATTGCTCCTCTTTAAATACAAAGAGTCAATATCTAGCCAGCCCTATCTATATAGCTAAAACCCACTCTACAGTGAGCCATCCATTGCCCACACTACTCACTAGCCTAGATTTCAAATCCTCTCAGTACTCTCACTCCATCTGGCCTCCTCTTTATATCCAGCCAGTCTCCCACCACTATCCAAAAGTCCCTCAGAACCTTATACTCTCCTAGCTAATGTTCTGGTATCTACACAAATCCCCCAATCTATCCTACATTGTAATACTTCTCACAATCCAATTGTCTACCATCTACCAGATAACCAGTATGGAAATTCAATATAATATTCTTCTATAGTATCTACCACCATACTACCCAGAACTTGAAAGAAAGCCACCTCTATACCTCAGTACCCTATAACTAGACTCTTGTCCAGTCTCACTCCTCACCAATCCTTACTGCCTGCCAACTACTTGGCCAAAGATCCTGACCAAGTCCTCTCTGATACTCCACTTTATTGCTAATATCAAACTCAGTAAATAGAATACCCCCCATAAACAGTCTGTCTTATCTCTACATAGCTGGCCTCTACAGTATCTCTCTCTTATTGCTTTACTAGTATAGGTCAATGCAGTGTGCTCCATCCACCACTCTCCACTAGAAGTCCTTATACCATAGCCATCAGCTTCTATTCAAGTCCACCAGAGATAACAAATCTCTCAATGACCCTCAAGGGGAGAATCTCATCTCTCACACCTTCTGCATCAGTAGTATCCAACTCCCACTCTATAGTTCAATAGTCCTTTTCAACCACCAAGCTTGCAGGCAGTACAGTTTCTTAGGAAAATCCACTAGGCCTAGCTCTCCTCTAACTACTAGTATTGCAAGAGTATCTCAACTGATTTGGGACTACCTCTCTATCCAAATCCAATCTCTAGCTAGTTTCATTAGTCTCTTCACCACCCAAGCTGGAAAGTCTAAGTGATAAGTAACATACCATAGCTTGGGGAACCAATAGATATTCAGAATTGATACCTGATCTGCTAGGGAGATATAGTGACCTCCCCAACCTCTAAAAGCCTCCCCCCAAATTGCCACCCTCCTCTCCCACCACACTCATAGCAAGACAGATCCATATATACAAAAAAAGATGCTCAGATACTATACCACTTCTCTTATAGGAATAATTGTTCCAATAATGTCCCCTCTCACTAGTCTATTCCTCAGCACCATTATCTCACACTTATGTCAGTTAAGCTTTACCCTAGAATATGTCTCATACTATTCTACTATCTCTTTAAGTATCTCAACATCTGCTACTGAGCCAAGTCCAACTACCATGTCATTGGCAAAGACCCCCACCTTCCACACTACTCTATACATAGAGAGCTCTGCCACCTTCCATCAAATCCTATCCATCAAAGATTCCAATGAAAGGATATAAGGAATAAGTAACAGTAGGTCTCTCTAAGAAATCCCTCTCCCCAAGAGAAATGCCAGACCTTAGTGTGGACTGATTTTAGCAAGACAACCATAATCTATATTAAAAAGAAGTATTATTTTACTACATCATCAAAAGGAGGTCATTCAAAAATACTCTCAGATTGTGACAAATTATAGATGGTTCACCAGATGACTGATTGGTACTAGATATGTAGGATATATATACAAGATTGAAGAAATAATAAATACCAAGCTTTACCAAAGTATTCTTGATGATAAATTAAAGAAATTGATCATATATTTCAAGATCAATCAGAAACAACTAATATTTCAACAGGATAATAACTCAAAATATATATCATGAATAGCAATGAAATAGTTCAAGGATAATAGTATTTTGCTTGGCTGTCTTCTTGGAGTAGTTTTGCAATCTCTGAGGCTATATCAGCACTAGTAATTTATGTAGCCCCAAATAGAACTGCCTCCAAACTTTAAAGTTAGTATTATATAGTTCTCTGTCAATAATTATTCATCTAGCATTTCTATACCATTAGTATCTGCCAGAAAGCCAGTATGTCTTTTGAGTCAAAATGGTTGATTTTGGTCTTATTAGAGAATATAATATACTTCCAATCATCAACTGTCCACTCTTTATACTTGTATGCAAATTTATATCAAACTTTTATATACTGACAGAAGAGTAGTCCCCAGACCTAAGCCTAATTGAGTATCTGTGGATGCATATCAGAGGTTTCTTTTACTTTATAGTAGTCTTCAAACTGGCTTCCTTCAGGAAGATGCACCATTTGGAGCTTAATCTATATGAGAAACTACCAAAGGACATATGTGAGCTTTGAGAATATGTAGAAGATGAATGGAATACAATTCCCAGCCAAGTATGTATGGATTTAATTAACAGTATGCTGAGGTATATTGGTATAATATACATATAAGGTAAAGGAGGTTATATAAAATATTAATCAGTATCACATTTAGTGTTTATTGAAATAGTTATTCCAAAACTGGTCCAATGTATAGACCTTTTTAAAAATTATTTTCAATAGTAAAAATAATACTAAATATAACAAAATTATGATCTATGGAAATCTCTAGTATAGGGCTATAATATATTCTAGTTTTATATTTTTATCTTTTTTTTTTACTTTTTTAAAATAATAAAAAGTAAAAAATAATATAATATTAGATCAGTTTTGAAAGTCACTATATCAAAAGAGCTATAAGGTTATATATAAAAAAGACTCTAAGCTTGAATATCTATATAAGAGATCTCTACTACTATATATACTCTCAACTACTGTGAAATAGAAATAAGAGTCACTACTACTACTAAGTATCTTTGGATGTGGCAAGAATATGAAAAGAGATATCATCTCTGCTAAGAATTCTTATAAGCCAGTTCTCAAGAAATTGTAAATATTACTTATATAGACAGATATGAACAGAAATTGGCTAAAAGAGTTTATCAGATCTTTAAACATATAATCTGAGCTATTCTCAATCTAAAATATGTCAAAGTCTCTAATATTCAAAAACTGATAAGCTATTATACAGATTATCTTGAAGAAATAATTGTAGAAGAAGCTCAATCTACTATTATAGTTAAGAGTGATAAGGTTCAAGATCTTTGAAACTCTATTCTAGAGGACAATCTAGACCAATTCATTTATGGTTTAATTGTACTATTTCAAGGTCCTCTCTTGAGAGTCTACTTTTCTCAGAATTCCATAGATATTTTCTATTTTATAGATAATATTACTATTGATTAGAGATCTTAAGAGTAGAATAACTATGTTTTCTTTGAAGACATTATTAACAATAATATTACCTCTCAAAACAACTTAGAGAATGATAGTGACCTACTTATTTTACTGAAAGATAATATCAATAACTTTCTTTCATCATCTCCTAAAAGAAGAAGAATAAGGATAATATAATCTCAATTATACTGAATTTTAAGTTGAATGAAAATAGTTCTATTAGTCAAATTGAGTAAGTTAGTTAGTTAGACAAATAGTGACTGTATATTAACTAGCTCAATTTATTATAAATATAAAATTAGCCTTATTTAGTTAGTTAGTTATCTAAATTCCAAAACTATACTAATTAGTATCTTTTAGTAATTATGAGTTATAACTAATTATCTAGTCTTATATATATATAGCCTAAAAACTATATAAATATCCCTCTGATCTATAGTGAATAAATCTCAGTCAATTAGTTTGCAATATTAACTTAAGTTCTAAAAGACAAGAAAGTTGAGTATAAGAACTTTGAGAAAAGACTCTAAGAGCTGAAGAATTACTCTTACTGCTAGGAACTTAAGATACAAGATCAAGACTACATATTCAAGATACAAGTCAGTCAGATAAAACTGCTATAGAAATCAGATATAAGACTCAGAAATCTGTCAGAAAACTCAAGAATAATATATAATATAAGCAATCACTCTTTTAATATACAATTTAAATAATTATTATATAATCAATAACTTGAGATATATGAACTTTAACTTGACATGAATGTGAACAAATCAAATAGTAGTTAAAATGAACATTGAGTCAAAATATTGTTTAATAAGAAGTTAAATAGTATATATATAGATATTTAGTAGTATATTGAGCTATATATCTTTTCAGCAAAATAAGATATATACATAAATCAGATGTTACATTTTGAGGACTCAACAGAGAATGTTTTCTAAAGGCTTGACCATTTGGCTTAAGAACTCAACAGCTATCTACAGTGGAGAATTTAGGAAAAACTAGTTAGCAATAAGACCAGAGTTAATAACAGCTTACTTTAGAAAGAGAAACTCACACTATTGACAAAATAGCTCTCACTCTATTTAGAACTAATAGTCAGAAAACTGAATCAGAAGAAAGATGTAATATAGATTATAGTTTGATTTCAAAAAAAAGAAGATGACTCAGAAGATAATCTGAGCTCATCTAGATCTAAGACTTAGAATAAGAAAAAGATTTTTCTGAAGAATATCAGACCCTAATTTATAGAAGAGATTCAGACAGAAGTAACTATATTACTATTATCATTACTCAAATTACTCTACTAGATCAAGTATATTTTGAAACATCTGAAGAAGAAAAAGACTACCATTCTTATCTTCTAGAACAAGAGAAAGATGATAATTGGAAAGTTCAACCAGACTACTCAAGGGATGAATTCAACCTTTATCACTACTCAGATGTAATATAGACTCTTGGTAAGATGAATAAAACCTCACTACTTCACAATAACAAAAGATAGATAAACTAAATATTAGCTATATCAGTTCTATTTTAATTACCAAAACCTCAGTACTCTGGTCCTTCATATCTCAATATTATTTATAAGAAATAAGAAACTCTAGTTCTCTCAGTACCTCAGTATTTAGTAATTACTATCACTCAATTAGAGAACCACCATCATTAAGAACTTCTATCCTAGCTTTAATTAAAAGGATCAGACTCTCTATACTCTTACTAAGACACTGCCTTTTGCCAGTACTATTAGTTCATCAAATATCTCCACTATCTCTATCTCTATAAGCATTATCAAGAAACTCTACTCCAGAACCAGACTTAGATAGTAAAGATGAACTAGACATGAGCTATCTTCAGAAATTCCATAGTACAGACAGTGAATATATTGAGGAATTCTTTAGAGAAATTGAAATACAAGTAGTAGCTAAGTAGTAGAATATCCAGAGAAAGCTCAGAATTGTGAAATTACTTCTGAAAGACTCTACTCTATAGAAGTACAACTAAGCAAAGTAAGTTGAAGGAGATATTTATAAAGCAGAATATGCCAACCCCTTTCTCTGCTACCTTACTAGTCACAAGGTTTGGTAGACAACCTTCCAAGTCCCTTTCCCCTATTATTACCCTCTCTACCTTGGGTTGGTTTACTGTACCTACATGAGTGTGGTAGAAGGAGGGCAATGGTGAGTTGCCCCTTTATCAGTATTGAATCAGTGTCTTCTTCACTTTTTCATAGTTTCTAGTACCTTCAGCTGCATCTAAAGTACATCTATTTTAGTACAGCATCTTCTTCCTTTTGCCATCATCAACAAGATACTATCTCAATATGTCTTGAGCTATATAAGGAGTCAGTCGACCTTGGGCATCAAGTGCTCAGTGTAAGTTACCTGCAGGTCCTCAGTACCTGTAGTGGAGCCCTCTGGCTTTAGCGAGCTTCCCGGCAAGCATGGTTCTGGCATAGGTGACTATTTTTCAGGTGTTGTCAGGATGAGAGAGGAGATGGCCATCATAGATAGGAGGAAGGGTGATAATGGTGAACCAGTGGGGTGCCAGGCTGGAGGCAGTCATTGGGGCTGGGGTGGACAATATTTCAGTGGGGCCTTTTGATTGGCTGGTGGGGAGTGGGGTAGTGCAGGGGCCAGCATCCTGGCTGTACCCAACTGGAACCGAGAGCTGATATGGCAATACAATTGAGGCCTACAGACTTGAGGAGTGAGACCTTCCTCATTTGGCTATACCCAACTAGAACCAGGAGCTGATACAGCAACATGATCAAGGCCTGCAGGCTTGGGGAGTAGGAGTGGGGTCTTTTCTAGCCCTAGCCTATATGTAAGTCCTTTGTGGAAGGTTTTGCATATAAGTCCTTTACTTACCCACTTTGAATCTACTCTGCTCTCTATTGGTTGATTGGGGGGTTTTTTATTTGCCTCGGGCTTTCTTTTGAGATCTAGGGGACTATATATTCTTTATTCAGTCCTGGTACTGCTAGATCCAATGCATAGGTATGCTCTCGCATATAAATGATAATCCAGCCCTGGTGAGCAGACAAGTTTAGTCTATGTCATAGGGGTCAACATAGCTAGTGTTTGATAGATATAGCTGGAGTGGTGGGACTGCTGGACAATTTAGTAGCCTAGGTTAATGGGGGGATATTGTTCGGTGGGTGGTGGGGAAGGGTTTTGGCCTATATAGTCTAGGTTCCCTTCTAATAAAAATCCATAGGACTATGAGTCTGTTAAAAAAAAAAAAAAAAAAAAAAAAAAGCAGAATATGCTAATTACCTTTGAGCAAATAGAGATTATGTGGATAGATATAATATTCATAAGACCTAGTTCTGCACTCAGTTCAATGATCTTGAGTACTAATAGGAAGTATAAGAAGCTTTAACCTACATGAGTCAAGTTGTTAATAAAACTCCAAAAGGCTTCTACTATCAGATTTAAGCTCAGATGATCAAGACAAACTTGCAATCTATAGTCTAACTAGTCTTAGTCTCAACCATCTTCCTTAATAGAATATTCTCAGAGTTTCAAAGATAAGTCATTAGGATGGACTATGTATCAAAGTATTGAGTAATAAGTTACTAGAGTATAAAGATACTTAGAAGTGAACTATAGATCACTTTAGTAAGTATAAGAATATAAAGAACTAGCTCAAGCTGAAATCTTAAGGACTTATAGAACAACTATAGAATAAGAGAATATCTACTTGAGAGCCCAGTTGATTAGCTATGAGATCAGATCCCTACTCTAAATTCTGACACAATATAGGTAACAATAATAGCCCCTACTAAAAATTCAAGAAGATCCTATAATAATGCTCACTAAATAAATAAAAGACCTAGTCATTACAGTTGTCCAGTTAAAGAACTAAGAGAGAAGATAACAAGATTATTATTGAAATAATAGACCAGACTATCAGTAGTAAGATAATAGGAGTTCTACTCAGACTCTACCAGTTATAACTATAAGTTCACTAGTGACAGATTTCTATACTCTAACTTGCTTCAACTATAGAAATCAAAATTATATTTAGAGGTTTTGCTCAAAGAAACTAACTCCATCTAATAATAGAAATATCAACCTTATTCAAGTAGATAGAGAGATCTAAGAAATAGAAGAAAAAGCTATCTGACTTCATAACTAAGAGGATACCTATTCATACTATGAAGCCTTTCTCTCTAAGGTATGTAACTTGAGATATAGTATCTATACAGACCAGAGGATAAGAAAGACCTCTAAGGACTTCACTCTCACCACCATTACCAGTAACTATATCTATAGAAGATATAGCTATTTCTCCTCAGATACTCCTCAGGAGAAGGACAAGAGAGTCAGAAGAAATACTCCTGAATCAGAAGCTAATCTATCAAGAGTATTAAGAAGTATCTCTCTATCTGACCTTGAAGAAGAAGAGCACATAAGTATAGAGTCTTTAGCTGATAAAATGCCCAATAAAAATGAGAGGATCTACTACAAGAGACTTAGATATTGAAGAAGTAATAAGCCCCATGAAGTAGCATCACTTTGAGAATACCTCTATATCTAGAATACAGATCTTACAGTTAAATAAGTCATCAAGAATACATCAGAAGTTAGGTGAAAATTTCTTAAGAAATCTAAGGAAGATACTAAGAAAATCTCTATCTAAGGACTATATATACTAGAGTCTAGCACTATCTATGCCGTTTAAGAATATTGGTACTAGGAATATCAATTCAGAAGGCTAGCTAATAGAAAAGATATAGTAAAAATATCAGAATCCTTATTGATACTAAAGTCATAATTTATATTATTACTCAGTAAATGCTAGAAAGAATGAGATGGAGAATTGATAAAAAATCCAAAATAAGAGTTATCATGACAGATGGATCAGCATCTACTCCCCTTGGACTAGTCAGAGATATATCTATTCAAGTTGAAAAGATCTGTCTCAATATATTTCAAAACTATTGTAACCCTAGTAATCTTCTATGATCTGATTTTGAGAACTGACTGATTGCACCAAGTTGGAGCCAATATAGATATCAAGAAATAACTCCTGGTTGTCACCTTTTATAGATAAAAGTACAAGATACTACATAATTGAGTCAAAAGGATCAAAGAGAGTAGATCAGACCTCTAAGATAGAATAGTAAGAATATAGAAGATACATCTACTACTATAGAGGATAAAAGTGAAGCAAATTTCCTATAAGAACTAAGAAGTAATTTTGATATCTCTTGAGACCCCAAAAATAGTCAAGAAGATCTTTTTGTCAGAGTTATTAATACTGAAAGCCTGTAAGTAAGCATTGATTGGGTAATTAATAAAGAAGTAGTACTTGAATTTGTAAGACCATCTATATAACTATCCTTATCTCTAAAAGAAAATCAAATTATGTGAACCTTCTGTCTAGGTATATATGAATATTACAACTATTTCTACTTACTAAAAAATGATTGTATTCTCAAAAAGGTCTCAATATCAGCAATCAAAGATGAGAATGAGTTAAAATAAGCACTGGTCCTCAGATAAACATAATCACCCACTCCAAAGACTTTCAAGAAGACCTACAAAGAGGAGCAGAAGATTCTATCTCACTAACCTTTGGAGATCCTCACAATTAAAAACATTAATATCAGTATCTATATCATTATCTGAGCTCTTCAGATCACTCTATCTATCTATGACAAATATAAAAAAAGATACCCAACAAGTAAGGAAATCAAACAGCAGAATGAGGAATTCATCAAGTAAGAAAACTATGATTATGGAAAGACCTTTATCTGTTACTGGTATGAATATTGAAGTATCTACCTCAGTGAAGATATCTACAAAAGCTGAGTCAAGAGAAAGGATCCTATCTTATAAGAACTCTGAATTTGCTAAGTCTGTCAGAAATACAAAAAGATCAACTACGAAGGAGACTGTGAAGCTAAGAACAAGACCTCTATCTGGAACCTACTATTAGAAATTTTTACTATCATTTATTAGTATTGTTAGCTACACTAAGATAAATAAGAAGTCAATCTCACCTTCTCCTTTATAGAAGTCTTAGATCTACTTAGAAAAACTGGATTCAACTATATAAGAAATCCAAAGACTAGAGTATATTGATCTTTCTTTAGACTAGAATATATAGAGTTCTTACTTATAGTAATAACTACTGAGGTAATATTTCTCAAGATCTAGTCAGTCATCCAAATTAAACTGCTATCATCTTGGGTATAATCTTCTCTTATCCAAATAGAAGAATCAGTAGGATATGATCTCTGTCTTTTCTATCAGACAATACTTCATCCTAGGACTATTAGGACTTTTGATCTTCAAATTATACTTGCTATACCACTTAGATATTATGAATAACTAGCATCAAGATCATCTCTGGCAGCCAAAGAAATTACAGTAGAAGGAGAAATTATTGATCAGAATTATTAAGGCCTTCTAAAGGTCATTATTCACAACAATAGTAGGAACTACTAAGCCTTCAACTCCTTAAAAGCCATCTGTTAAATTCTGTTTATCAAGACATTATAACTTACTATTTAAGAGATAAATCAACTAGACAGCACTAAGAAAGAATAAGGAGGTTTTAGAAGTATCAATAGAACTTTTTAACTATCACTTATTAAAGTCTACTTAGTAATAGTAGCTTAGTTCTGATAAATAAAACTATATATATATTGTCTTATCTGAGTAAGAGAAGATATCCTCCTTTAACTATATTAATAAAGAAACCTTAATATATATGTACCTACCTATAGATATCAATAATCTGATATTTGAGCTATCAATAGAACTCTAAGAAAAGTATCACCTCCTCCTGACTAAAGAATAAAGCTATGACCAGATATCACTAATCTATATTCCTATCTGAAACCTAGACTTTGAAGTTATAACAATCTCCAAAGAAACAATATTGAGATATTTCAAATTACTGATAGACATTTACAAGAAAGAAGTCTTTGAATTTTTGGGAAATGGCAAGCTCTCTCTAGTGAGACTAATAGTATTAGAGAAAAAGACTTAGCAATCAAAGCTGTTAATATTGAGATAACTCTGACTAAGGATCAGCAACAATAAATACAGAAGTTGATAGAAGAATATAAAGATATATTTACTATTACATATAATAACTTTTTACCATATCAATATAGAGAATATATAATATATATAGAAGATACCAAACCAATATCTTTCTTTGGTACAATTCAGGTTATACAAACTTCTGACAATACTTTCAACATCATTTTTGAAGAAAAGATGATAACAATATAGTAACCTATAAGTATTTTGAGGAGTATGCAGAGTAGGGCAGCTCTAGCATATTTGACTGACAGTATGTAGAGAGGAGTCATGGTTTGGGGGAGAGCCTGTTGAGTACTCTCTCTGATGAATGAGGAGGTAGAAGAGGTGAGTTGAGCAGATAGAGATCTGGGAGAGTAAGTTTTGCCAACAAGGTCAAGGTGGGATATCTGATAACTAGATTAGAGAGTTGGCTACAGAAGGACAAAGAGAAGAAGGGAGCTGTAAGGCCTAATAGTGAGGTCCATAGTAATGGTAGCAGTAGGGCTGGAGGAGTAGAGACTGGGGAGAGTGAGACTACTGATGGAGAGAGAACTTGTAAGCACACAACCTACAAGCCACTGAAATCACATATCACCCTCTAAACAAGCCACTGAAATCACATGCACCAGCTAAACAAATCTGGAAATCACCTGCTCGATCATGAAGCTGAGTCAAACCAAAGTCACAGTGCACAAAGCTGAGTAAATATGAAGTCACAGAATACAAGATTTACACAAACAGAATCTTATCAATCAGAACCAAATGCATATATACTAAGTATCAAGATGCATCGAAACAGAGAACAAAACAAACAACAACCATAACTTCTGAACATATACAAATATAACTACCGAGATCTACAACTGTATCTGTACTGATATTTGAAATGCTATTATCAACCAAGCTACACCCCCTCTGCTCCTCATGAATATCCATAGTCTAGTACCCCTCTACTTCATGGAAGCCTGATGAAATGCCCTGAACATGCTTAGTGAGACCCACCAAATTAGACAAATCTCAAGCTACTACCAGATCGACCACCTCCTAGAAGACATGGTCAAACACCACTATGATACAGACATCACTCAGATATCTCAACACCAGAAACTTATTGCTCACAAACACTGAGAACTCTTTTGTGAGAATAGCACTATTATTTCCCATCTTTGAGTTACTACTACTAAAATGGTTACCACTCTGTCTTATGGCTAAATTGATGATATATATGATATAAAAACTCAACTACAAGTACCTTGAATATGTTCAGACTACAGACAGAACCTTCCCACACCCTGATGATCATATTCTGCAAATACCTCAAGTCAGATACACAATAAAGGATGTCTATAATATAATCCAATTTGATGAAGATAAAGCAGAAGATAATGATCCCTCTGATACTGACATGACCTCAAGCCAAGAATCTCTGCCAACCCTGATTATGCTGCCAACCTTACTGATGAATTTACAATAGTTCATAACCATATATGAGACCTATTGAGACAATGACCACTGCCATGAATACCAACCTACATTTACCTCTGATTACTTCAACTATAATGAAGAGACTGGAGATTTTTTTTTT
>RBNI01002586.1:0-18066 GCA_003990745.1 Jimgerdemannia flammicorona | reverse complement strand
GTGAAAAAGGAGAAGGCTAGGGGGTTGATTATTGATGTTATCAAGGAGTAGAGCAATGTAGTAGATGTTGGATTCCAGGTCTAAGAGGGTACAGAGTTTAGGACTAGAGATGTAGATATCAGAGTGAGACTGATAGACAAGAAGAATACTCCTCCAGTAACATTCAGATTACACAACCTTTTGGCAATACTTTCGACACAGTTTCTGGAGAAAAGCTACTAGTATCATGATAACTGATGAGTATTCTAAGATATATACTAGATAGGGTGGCCTAGATATATTTGACTGGCAGTATGTGGAGCAGGGCCCTGGCTTGGGGGGAAGTATGAGGGGTCTGCTGGTGGGTGGATGTGATAGGGGAGAGGGTAGTGCTGGAGGTTAGGAGATAGAGAGGGTGAGCTTTGCAGACAAGGTGAAGGGAGGTCAGCAGGGTGCTAGGCTGGAGGACTGGCTTAGGAGGGGCAAGGAGACAGTGAAGACTACAGAGCAGCAGCCTCAAGGGAGAGTCTCTCTGGGGGGCCAGAGTAGTGGGACTGAGAGTGTAGGGGATGAGAGAGTGACTACTGATGGGAGCATAATAGATAATCAGAAAAAAAATCTAAATGGGACTACTGATAGTGGACTGAGCAGTAGGAAAGATATGAGGCCTAGCAATCTGGCAGATGGTATAATGGAACTGGTGGTAGTACTATTACTCAAGAAGTTGATCTCAGAGTTTGCAGTCACCTTATACTTCCAGGGTATGGCAGTAATGGTGAAAATGGTCCTGGGGCTAATTGCTAAGCAGATGGCTGGAGCAGTGTTTGTGAAGTTTCTGAAGAAACTGGAAAGAGTAGAGATTGGCTTTGAGGAGGCTGAACTATTAGAGGAGGCTCTGAAGGTAGGGTTGACAGTTGGAGAGATGTGTGTTCCAATGGTGCATTGCTTAAGGTGGGACTCCAGGGTGGTATAATTACTAGTGAAGGGAGTATCCATGGTGACTACTGAGGATACAAGGAGGAGAGTTGTAGAAGTTATAGCTGAGTATAGCAAGGTGGTTGATATTGGGTTCTGGGTCTGAGAGGGAACTTTTTTTTTTTTTTTTTTTTTTTTTTTTATAGTTACTCAGACTTCTCCCTTTATTAAAACACCATCTACTATCTAAATAATACACAATGTCCAACCCTATCCAATCCCCCTAGGGGACTCCCCCCCTCCTATCCCCACTCAATAAAAGACCACTTTGTCTGACATCATCTCCACCCATCCACTACTCTGTTCACAGATTTCTTCCATCAGATGACACTATTTACTACCCTGGGGACCCCAACCCACCCACCACCCAGTCAGCAGATCCCCCATCAACCCCTCCCATCTTAACAACTTCTCCTGTAAATCCATCTGTTGCCCCTCCTCGAAAACAAAGAGTCAATGTCCAGCCAACCCTATCTATACTGCTAACATCCACCCTACAGTGAGCCAACCATTGTCCACACCACTCACTAGCTGAGACTTCAAATCCTCCCAGTGACCTCTCTCTCCATCTGGTCTCCTCTCTATATCCAGCTGATTCCCTATTACTATCCAAAAGTCCCCCAGAACCTCATACTCTCCCAGCCAATGTTCAGACATTTGCACATATCCCCCAACCTGCTCTACATTAAAACACTCATCACAATTTAAATGGCCACCCTCTACCAGATGCCCAGTATGGAAATTCAACATGACATTCCTCTGCAGCATCCACCACCATACTACCCAGAACTTAAGAGGAAGCCACCACCACACCTCTGCACTTCATGACCAAACTCCTGTCTAGTCCCACTCCTTGCCAATCCCTACAGCCTGCCAACTACTTGGTCAAAGATCCTGGCCAAGACCCCTGCTGATACTCTACTCTATCACCAATATCAAATTCAGTAAGCTGAACACCCCCCAGAAGGAGTCTGTCTCATCACCACATAGCTGGACTCCACAGCACCTCTCTCTCATTACCTCATCAACACAATCCTATCTGGTGTACTCCATCCACCACCCCTACCAGAAGCCCTTATACCAAAGCCATCAGCTTCCAGTCAGGCCCACCAGAGAAAGCAAATCTCCTGAGGACCCCAAAGGGGAGAATCTCATCTCCCACACCTTTTGCAGCAGTGGCACCCAGCCTCCACCCTGCAGTTCAACAGCCCTTTTCAACCACCAAGCTCGCAGGCAGTGCAGCTACTTAGGGAAATCCACAAGGCCTAGTCCTCTCCTAACCACTAGTATTGCAAGAGTATCCCAACTGATCTGGGACCTCCTTCCTGCCCAAATCCAATCTCTAGCCAGTTTCATCAGTCTCTTCACTACCCAAGCCAGGAAGTCTAAATGATAGGCCACATACTAAAGCTTGGGGAACCAGTAGACATTCAGAATTGATACCCTTTCTGCCAGTGAGATGTGGCAACCCCCCCAATCTCTAAGAGCCTCTCCCCAAATGGCCACCCTCCTCTCCCACCACACTCTTGGCAAAACAGATCTATATATAGAAAGAAAGATGCCCAAATATCACACCACCTCTCCTATGGGGACAATTGCTCCAATAATGTCCCCTCCCACCAGCCCATTCTCTAACACTATTGTCTCACACTTATGCCAGTTGAGTTTTGCCCCAGAGTGTACCTCATACCATTTCACTGTCACCTTGAGTGCCTCAATGTCTGCAACTGACCCAAGTCTAACCACCATGTTGTCTGCAAAAGTCCCTACCTTCCACACCACACCATATATAGAGAGCTCTGCCATCTTCTGACAAAACCTATCCATCAAAGGTTCTAATGAAAGGGCATAAAAGATAGGAGACAGTGGGTCTCCCTGAGGAACTCCTCTTCTCAAGGGAAATACCAAACCCCAGTAATCATTATACAATAGCACTGCCCTACTGCCCTCCAATAAATTTAGCATAGAAGTCCAAAACCTTGGAGGAACACCAATTCTATCCAGCACCTTGCCTAGCCATACCTGCCAAACATAGTCATAGGCCTTCTCTTGGTCCAAAAAGACCAGTCTACCATCTAGTCTGCAAGCCTGAGCCCCCTCAATGATGCCATGCACCCAGGCAGTCCCATCCCTGATAAGCCTGCCTCCTATAAAGCCTCACTGCTCCTCACCTAGAACCTGTTGGGCAACCTTCTGTAGCCTCACAACAACCACCTTAGTCACCATCTTCCTGTCTATATCCAGAAGTATGATCAGCCTCCAGTTCTTCCAGTCCTCCCTCCTCTCCTTATCTTTGAACAATAAGGCCACCAGCCCCAAGTCCTGCTTGCCAACCCACTTACTATTTAGAAGAACATGGTCACAGAGGGCAGCCATCTCTTCTAACACTCCAGGGATCTTCGCCATCTTCTTCCAGAAGTCCCAAGGTAACCTATCCTCCCCTGGTGCTGTCCCCAGCTTAGTTGCCACGAGGACTCTCTGGATCTCCTCCTCTTGGACTGGTAAGATCAAATCACCCAGTCCTTCTACTTGCAGCAGCACCCACTCCTCCAGTGTATCTTCAATTGCCTCTTCATCAGCCCCCCCTTCCTCCTCACTCCACAGACCCTACCATCTTTCCTTCAGTACTTCCAAGATCTGCTACATACTATGCACTATATCACTTTCAGCATCCAAGACCCCATCCCATCAGTGGTGCACTCTCCTAGCTTAGAGAAGCCTTGACAGGTACCTAGTGGGCTGCTCTCTCTCCTCAAGCCCCTGCCACCATAGTCTGGCAGCCATTCCTTTCATATGAATCTCCTCCTCTGCTTGCAATATTTGTTGTAGCTCCATTACCTCCAATTTCGCCCATTCCAACCTCCAATCCTCTACCCCTTCAGAATGAAGCAACTTGGCCCATTTCATCTGCAATCTAATCAGCCTATTAGAAGCACACTGTACTTGCTTCTTTCTCTGCCTCCCAGCCTCCCTACCAGCTCCTCTCCAATAAACTCTTGCAGCCTCCTTCAACCTCATCCACCAGACATCTACAGATGAACCTTCATGTATCTAGGTGGTAATCTTAACTTGGATATCCTCCACCCATGGGTCCTACAACCTCTTCTCAGCCAGCAGAGAGGAGTTAAGGTGCCAATGTCTGGGTCCATCTCTACTCCCCCCAAACTGGCCCTGCCCCAATAGCCCCCAGTGATCAGACCAAGAGCACCACTCCACCTCCAGAGACCTCCAAACATCAGCACCCCAACATTCTGCCATCAGAATCTAGTCAATCCTTATACCCAGTCCATTTACTCAGTGTGTATAAACCCTCCTGACACCCCACTGTATTCTGCCCATATCTCTTAAGGAGCTAAGGTTCTCCACCTCCTCCCACTTATCCAGTCCACCACTCCTCCCACCTGTACTCCTTCCTCCATCAGTTCTATCTAGCTGTAGATTCCACACCATATTAAAGTCACCTCCCAGAACATCAACATCTTCCTCCAAGAAAACCCCCTCCTCTAACAAATCTCTAACCCACTCAATCCACTCACCCCTAACTGCAGGGCAGTAGCAGGAGCCAATCCTCACTGATTCCTACCTAGGTCAGCACCAATCTTCTCAGACCAAATGGTTCCCCCAGCTCTGAATTCCTCCCAAGTCTCCTCTACCCTTCCTCACCAGAATTGCCACTTTGTCATTCCAAGCTACAGCCCCTCCCCATTCTCTAGTCCACTCTACTTAATCTTCCTCATCCTCACATCTCATATCCTGCAGTAAAAAGAGATCAGCCTCCAATCTCTTAAGCTAAGTAAAAATGTTTTTATGCTATCCCAATCCCTGTAGCCTATTCACATTCAGAGAAAAAATGCTAGTTATACTGTTCATAAGGAATAATGTTGGTTATCAATCACACCCTCTATAAATCTGTATTCTGCTCCTCCTGTGCTAAGTCCAAGTTATGTTCTGCAGCCAGTGCCTTCTCTTCAGTCATCTTTGTCTCCAATCCAGCCAGAAGTTCTACCATCACCCCATCCTCCTTTTCCTCGAAGTCCTCCCAGTATTCCAAGCATACCTCCTGCCAGAGTTGCAACCCATGATGCTCTGCCCAATAATAGGCAGCCTGCTCACCAGCAATGATCACCAACTCAGCCTCCCTCATCTCATCTACTACATATCCCTCCTCCTCCTTGAGAATCACAAGTATCTCTGCCTTCAGTACCTCCACCACCCCATCTCCATGCAGAATCCATGCCCAATACTCCTCTAGTACCACATGCAGGTCAACTTTGCCCAACTCCTCAGCCACAAGGTTATCCATCACCTTGCTTATCCACAGCAAGTTTCCCACCTCCCTCCCTCCAGGAGTCTCTGGCTACCTGGCATCCAGCATTGTGGTATTAGCTCCCACACTGGCAGCCTCATCCCACTCCTCCTCTGGGATATCCACCAGCTCATCCTCACTCACTGCTACTATCTGGCCCCCTTTTACCACATTTGGGACCCCAAAGTGAACTTGCTGGGCCCCCTGTATCAGTACATCCTCCACTGCTCCTCTCTTTCCAACTAGGCCCCTCCTGATAAGTGGGGGGGGGTGCCATCCAACTCCTGCTCCCAAACTTCAAAGGTACCATCAGCATAGAGATTCTTGCCCAGTGCCTTCCCAGTCCCTTCCTCATTCTCCACTACCTCCTTTCCTCCTTTGCTAGCCCAGACACTGGCTTCAACACCTCCAGCCTCCTCAGCCCCAACTAACTTCTTTGTCACCCCTCCTGTCATACTTGCCAAAAGCTCCCTCTGCTTCTTGCACCCCTGGGCCCACTCCCACTACCTTCTGTCAGTACATACATATTTTCCATCCATGACCTCAAGATGAGTCGACTCTTCAAACAGCTTCCAGGCCTTTGCTCTCCTCTCCACAGTACCACTCAACTCCTCCAAAGCCTCCAACAAGTTCTCCTCCTCCTCTTCACTCTCTTTCACCCTCAACACCTTATAGACAAAAGCCCCCCACATCAGTACTGAGAGCCAGTCACTTGTCTTCCCAGTGGCCTCCTTTCTTGCCAGCCGAATCCTGACATCAACATTGCCTGTCCTGAATGTTACCCCCTCCCACATCTGGAAGCCAATGTCCACCATATCACCATACTCTGCCATTACCTCCTCTATCCTCCTCCTAGTCTCCTCCTTCATCACCATAGGCACCCCCCTCACTAGAAGTTGCACTATCCTGGGGTTCCACCTCAAACACTGCACCATGGGGACCACTACTTCCCCAATCACTACTCCAGTCTTCAGGGTCTCATCCAGTGGACCCGCCTCCTCAAAGCTTACCTCAACCCCCTCCAGACCCTTCAGGAACTTCACCAAGGCCACCCCAGTCACTTGCTTCAAAATAAGCCCTAGGATCATCCTTGCCATCACCACCAAGCCCTGAAAACACAAGATAGCTGTGAACTCTGAGATTGACTTCTTGAGCAACAGGGCCACCACCAGTTTCATTACACTATTGGCCAGGTCCCCCTTCCGCATTGGGAACCCCAGCCCCACCTGGCCATCAGCCATCATATCTCTTTTTTTTTCCTGATTCCCCATCACACTCTCATCAATAGTCACACCCCCAGCCACAGTACCTCCAGCCCCTATGCTTGCACCCCCAGCCTGAGCACCTCTCCCTCTTCCAAGACTTGCCTTGCCCTTTCCCTCAGCAGCACCAGCCCTAGAACCAGCCGGCCACCCACTCTCTTTCACCTTATCTGCAAAGCTTGAGAGACCAGATCTTCCCCCATTACCACTGGACACTAGTCCCCCTCCAGAGCCCTCTCCACTCTTTGGCCCTCCAAAGGCCCTCATCCTCAGACCATAACCCCTCCCCACCTGCTGCCAGTCAAAGACCCTAGGTCCACCTGATCTATGTAGTACACACACTAGTATGTTTGTTGCTTTCCATGTTGCTAGTTGCCTTTCACCAAAAATGTTATCAAAAATGTTGCCTGAGTCTTGTGTCACCTGAATGTTACCAGTGAAAAGTGATATGCTGGGAGGGGACCTCTTTCAGAACTAGGGATATTGATATTTGAATTCAGTTGGCAGAGAAGGAAGCTACCAGGAAGACTAGGGACTGGTCTTCAGTAATGGTTTGGGGGGCTTTTTTGTACAAGGTAATGAGAGTAAAGAGGAGTGAGGAGGAGGAAGAGGATCTGCTGGAGGTACTGGAAGAGCTGAGTAATACTGTAGAGTAGAGGACAAAGGCTTAAAAGGCATATGTTGAGTCAATATATTTGGAAGTAGTGAATGGAAAGAGAATTCAGGTAGATAAGGGATGGTGGGAAAGATTCTAAGAATATAAGAGGCAGAGAGAGCTGTTGGTGAAACTAGAAAGCAGGGTGAAGAAGAATACTGGTGGTATTGAAATCATGGAGGGAGCCAAGGAGAGCATCTGGGTCAGTGAGGATAGAGAGAATACAGGAAAGGGACCAGGAGGGAGAGAGGAGGTGAAGGGAAATGACCCTTATGTAGATGACACCTTTGAGGTCTGAGAGCTATCCCAGACCCCTACACTGCTTATTAGATGAGGTCCAGCTTCAAGGGGCAGAGTGGCAGAGGATGTGCCCATGCAGGGAGCCCAGAGGATATACTTTGAAGTTCTGGAGATAGTGAAGGGGGGGTAGATAGTAGTGGTAGGTGAGGATGAACTGGTGGATATTCAGAAGGAGGAGTGGGATGAGACTGTGAGCACAGAGGCTGATATCTTGATGCTGAATGGAGGGTGGCCAGCGACTTCTGGGGGAAGGAGGTGGGAAATCTGCTATAGATGTGCAAGATGATGAACAACTTTGCAGCAGAGGAATTGGGGGAGGTGGACCTGTGAGTGATGAGTGACAGGCATTGGGTACATATCCTACATAGAGAGGAAGTGATGAAGCACTGAAGGTAGAAATTCTTGCAGTTTTTCTGAAGGAGAAAGGGTATGAGTTTGACAAGGAGAGGGAGGCTAGGCTAGCAGTTACTGCTGATGAGAGAGCTGCTTTCTATTGGGCAGAGCAGTATGGATTATAGCTCTAGTAGGAGGTCTGTCTAAAATATCATGAGGAATTCAAGGAGAAGGAAGATGGGAAACTCACTGAACTTCTGATGAGACTGGAGGCTCAGAGGACTAAAGAGAAGATAGAAGCTATGGAACATGATCTGGATCTGACTCAAGAGGAGATGAATATGAAGCAGTAAAGGATACAATCACTATTATATATTATTCCTTATTAACAGTATAACTAACATTTTCTCTTTAAATGTGAATAAGCTTTAGGGTTCATTTCATCAACAGAACATTTTTGCTTGGCTAAAGAGATTGGAGGCCAATCTCTTTCTTTTGCAGAATATCAGATATGAGGATAATTTGGATAAACTAGAATGGACAAAGAAATGGGGAGGGGAGGCAGTTTGGAAGGGCAAGGTTGGAATTCTGGTCAGGAAGGACAGAGGGGAGATATGGAATGTACAGAACTGGGGAGACAGGCTAGTCTGAGGTGAGTGGATTTGCACTAGGCAGGAACCAGTTACAGTTAGATCCTGCTACTATCCTGAAGTGAGGGATAAATGGGTAGAGTAGGTGAAGAGTCTCCAAGAGAAAGAGACTCTAACAGGGGCTGTAGTGGATATGCTTGGTGGAGACTTTAATATGGTCAGAGATGCACTGCTGGATAGATCTGATGGAGGGTGGAGAGTGGAGAGAAGAAGTGGAGGTTTGGAGACATGAGAGAAGATAGAGAGACTGAGTGCTTTGGTAGATGCTGGCAGAGAGCTATGGAATGACAGAAGGGTATATACTCATTGGACAAGTGGCCTGGAGATGAAGATTAACTGGATTTTGACAGTAGACTACTGGGGTCTAGATGTTTGGAGGTCTCTGGAGGTGGAATAGTATCTGTAGTCTGATCATTGGAGACTGCTGGATCAGGAACATTTTGGGAGGAGTGGAGATGGACTGAGACATTGGCACCTCAACTCCTCCCTAAAGTACTGTAGGACAGGTGGGCTGAGGATATTTGGCAGAGAGTAGCTGGAGGGGGTGGAGGATTGGAGATTGCTATGGGTGAGAAAGGAGGTTGTGGAGTTGCAACAGGTATTGTGGGAGGAGGAGAAAGTACAGATGTAGAGTATGGTAGTGCATCTCTGTTGGCAGGGGCTGGAGGAAGGAGAGAGGCCCTCTAAGTTTCTTATGAGGGCTCTTTAGATAAGAAGGGTTCAGCAGAGGTGGGAGGGGGTTCTTGATTTGGAGGGGACATTGGTGTATGGCATATAAGACATTCTCAGGTTACTGAAGAAGCAGTGGAGTGGCTTGTAGAGTGAGGAGGAGGGTGGGGCAGAAGATACCTCCATTGGTATTATCTTGGAGGATTGGTATCTGCTACAGGCAGAAGGGCTGGGCAATCTGGTGATGTCAGTGTAGGAGGAGGAGATTTATCAGATTCTTGTCACAACTATGATAAGTATAGCACCAGGGGAGGATGGCCTACCCTGGGCTTTCTGGAAGAAGATAGTGGATGTCCCCAGTGTACTGAGAGAGTTGAGGGCACTCTGTGACTTAGTACTATAGTCTGGGAGATGGGTAGGAGAGCAGGATCTGGGGCTGGTGGCACTGCTGTATAAGAACAAGGGTAGGAGGGAGGACTGAAGGAACTGGAGGCCAATTATGCTACTGGATATAGACAAGAAGTTGATTACTAAGGTAGTAGTAGTGAGGCTGCAGAAGATGGCTCAGCAGATCTTAGAGGTAGAGTGTGGGGATTTATCAGAGGCCAACTCATTTGAGATAGTACAGCTTGGGTATATAGTATTATTGAAGAGATACAGGCCTGTGAATTGGATGGGTACCTGGTCTTCTTGGATCAGAAGAAGGTATATGACTGTGTTCAGAGGGTCTGGTTGGCAAAGATACTAGACAGGATTGGAGTCTCTCATCAGTTTCAAGCAGCAATAGTCAGTCTACTGGAAGGGAGCAGGGCTGCACTCATATATAATAAGTAATGAGGGGTGGCTTTTCCTCTGAGTAGAGGTGTTCTCCAGGGGGACCCACTGTCCCTCATTTTGTATGCACTCTCCTTGGAGCCCCTAATGGATAGGATTCAGTAGAAGATAGGAGGGCTTTCGATTTATGACATTGAGTAGAAAGTTGGTACTTTTGCAGATAATATAGTAGTTGGTCTGGGTTTGATTACTAATATTGAGGAACTCAAGGAGACTGGAGTGATATAAGACATACTCTAGAGCTAAAATCAATTAGCACAAGTATGAAACAATGGTGCTGAGTAATGGTCTGATAGGGGGAGAGGTCATTGGAATAATTATCTCTACTGGAGAGGCAGTGAGATACTTGGGCATCTATCTATTAGTATATAGGTCCATTCTTCCAAAACTCTGATAGAAGTAGTAGGTGGTTATGTATCTGGGGGGAGGCCCTATGAAGCTGGGGAGGCTACTACTTATCTCTGGCAGAGCATGTTTCCATCTTGAATACTTACTGGCTGCCAAAGTTGTAGTATCTGATATACTATCTGGACTTTTCAGCCTAAGTAGTAAAGAGACTACTGAAACTGGCCAAGGGGTAGATCTGGGCAGAGAGGAGGAGTCAGATTAGCTGGGAAATTTTATCCCTACTAGTGACTAGAGGGGGACTTGGGCTGGTTGACTTCCTGAAGAGGTTATACTATCTGAGAGTATAGTGGCTAAAGAGAGCTATTGAGCTGGGGGGAGGCAGCTGGATTCCTCTATTGAAGAAGGTCTGGGAGATGAGATCCTCACTGAGAGGATCTACAGGAGATCTTCTGTCCTTAGTTGGGCTTCAGAACAATGAGCATATGCAGTTTAAGAGCTTTTGGTAGGAAGTTGCTGATAGAGCACACTACATTGGCATTCATTAGCAGAGAGATGAGAGAGAAAGGCCTTGGGGCCCAGTAATGTGAAGATGGGACCAGGTATTGCTGGGGGATACCCTCCTTGATAACTTTGATATTAGTGATGGGGTTGATTGCTAGAGGGAATTGGAGCAGGATCTGTTGCCCAGCAGATGGCAGTTAGTAGGAGTTGGTGAAGAGTGAGTCTGGAACAGGATCTGAAACTGGAGTGCTGAGGTTCAGTGGTAGATGCCACTGAAGTATTAGGTGGTCTGGTAGTGCATGTTGAGAAGGAATGTCATGCTCAACTTTTGCTCTGGCCACCTGGTAGAAGGGAGAACTCTTGACTGTAAGGAGTACTATAATATTAGACAGAAAGAGGGTTTTATACAGATGCCTGAACATTGGCTAGGAGAGTGCAAGATGCTCAGTGACTTTTGGATAGTGGTTGGAAAGAGATTGAGTATCATATAGAGGGGGAATGGTGTGAGCATCTTTCTCCAGTACCATTCAGGTTATACAACCTTTGGAAAGCACTTACAACATCATTTTTGGAGAAAAGAGACTAACAATATGGCAACTAACAGGCAATCTGAGATATATACTGGGCAGGGTGGCTTAAGCCCTTTCGACTGACAGTAGGTGGAGAGGGGCCCAGGCCTGGGGGGGGGGGCATGAGAGGGCTGCTGGCGGGTGGACATAGAAGGGGTGGAGGTAGTAGTGGAGGCCAAGGATCTGGGAGGGTGAGCTTTGTAGAGATGGTGAAGGGGAGACAGCAGGCATTAGAACTGGAGGGCTGGCTGAGGAGGGGCAAGGAGACCAAGAAGATGACAGTGCATGGGGAAGCAACTCTTGGAAGGGGGGGCAGTGGAGCTGGGGGAGTAGTGACTGGGGGGAGTGTGACTACTGATGGCAATGGGACTGCCAATCTGGAAAAAAATCCAGATGTGACAGCTAATGGCAAGGCTGAGCAGCTGAGACTTAGAAGACAAGAGGATTTGGCAGATGGCATAATGGGCCTGATAGTGGCCCTGTTGCTCAAAAAATCAATCTCAGTATTCACAGTTATACTGTGCTTCCAGGGCTTAGTGGTGATGGTGAAAATAGTACTGGGGCTTATTGCTAAGCAAGTGGTAGGAGCCATATCAGTGAAGTTTTTGAAGGAACTGGAGGGAGTGGAGGTGGGTTTTGAGGAGGCAGTACCACTGGAGAAGGTGCTGAGAGTTGGATTAGTGGTTGGGGAGGTGTGTGTTCTAATGGCACACTGCCTGAAGTGGGATCCCAGAGTGGTCCAACTGCTGGTGAAAGGAGTGCCCATGGTGACGGTGGTAGAGACAAGAAGGAGAGTTGAGGAAGTCATAGCAGAATATAGAGAGGTGGTGGATATCAGATTCAGGGTCTGGGAAGGGACCTCACTCAGGACTGATGACATGGATGTGAGGATTCAGCTAGCTGAAAAGGAAACTACTGGGAAGGCAAGGGACTGGCCTTCAGTAATGGTCTGAGGAGTGATCTTGTGCAAGGTGACAAGGGTGAAAGAAAGTGAGGAGAAGGAGGAGGATTTATTGGAAGCACTAGAAGAGTTGGGTGCTCATCCTCATCACCTTTCACCTGTACCATTCAGGTGACACAAGATTCTGACAACACTTTCAGCAACATCTTCAAATATTGGTGCTTTCAAGATGGCAAGCAATGTATATTCTGGTGAGCATACTAGGCTAGGGGGCCCCAGTGCCTTTGACTGGCAACATGTGGGGGGGGGTCAGGGTACTGGTCTTGGTATGCCGAGTGCTTCGGTGAGAGGCCGCGGGGCTGGAGGGGGTGGCAGAGGAGGTGCGAGGCCACAGGGGAGAGGGAGGATGACTTTTGCAGATAAGGTCAGGATGGGGAAGCAGGCGACGGGACTGGATGGCTGGCTGGAGCTGGGGAAGGCGGCTGCTTCCTTGAGTGGCAAGGAGGCCTCTCCACTGGGGGGATAGAGTCGTAGGGCTGAAGGAGTAGTGGCTGAGGCAGTGACTGTTGATGGCGGTGTGATGGGCAATCTGGAAAAAAATCCAGATGTGATGGCTGATGGGGGACCTGGTCAGGGGAGAGGCGCGGGATCTGGGGACCTGGCTGATAGTGTGACGGGCCTTGTGGTGGCCCCATTACTCAAGAAATCGCGATCAGAATTCGCCATCACACTGTGCTTCCAAGGCTTGGCATTGATGGCAAAAATGGTGCTGGGGCTGTTGGCGAGCGAGGTGAAGGGGGCAGCCTCAGTTAAGTTTTTGAAGAAGCTGGAGGCGGTCGAGGTGGGGTTTGAAGAGGAAGATTTGCTGCTGGAGGTGGTGGAGAAGAGTGTAGTGGTCGGAGGGATCTCGGTGTCAATGGTGAGGTGTATGCGCTGGGATCTCCGGGTGGTTCATCTGGTGATTGCGGACTTGCCGACGGTGAAGAAGGAGGAGGCAAGGAGGCTGGTCACAGAGGTGGTGAAGGAGTATGGAGAAGTGGTCGATATTGGATTTAGGGTGTGGGAGGGGACTGAGCTCAGGACTGAAGATGTGGATGTCCGGTTGAGGTTGTTTGGAATAGAGAATACTGGGAAGGCTAGGGACTGGCCAGTGACATTGAAGTGGGGCCCAATGGAGTGCAAGGTTTCGAGGGTGAAGGGGTCAGAGGAAGAGGAGGAGGACCTGCTGGAAGTGCTTGAGGACTTGGCTGGGGCGGTGGAGAGGCGGCAAAGGGCTTGGAGGGCTTATGAGGCTAGGATGGTGGTGGAGGTGATTGAGGGCAAGAAGGTGCGAATGGACAAGGTGCTCTGGGAGAAGGCGAAGGGGAGACAGCTGCAGAAGGACTTGTTGGCCAGTTTGGATGGGGGCCGCAGGGCAGGGGCTACAGAGGAAGGCACTGGAGTGAGTGCTAGCATCTGGGCAGAGGTGGGGCAGCAAGGGGAGAAGCTGAAGGAGAGTGGGGGACAGGGTCCGGAGGAGGCTGGAGTGGACATGGCGATGGTAGAAGATATCCCAATCCAGTATGGTGTTCCCGAGATAAGAGAGGGGGAGTTGGAGGATGTGTCCAAGGATGGGTGGGATGAGTCTGTGCGAACTGAGGAGAGGAAGGAAGGAGAGGCAGATTTGGAGCAGGCAGCCGAGGTAGTTGGAGGGGAGAGGTGGCTATTGAGGGCACTGCAGAATGTGGCAGCTGAGGAACTGGGCGAGATTGACTTCCGGGTGGTTAGTGAGGAATTCTGGAGGCAAGTGCTGCGAGGGGAGGAGGTTGTGAGGAAGCTGAGAGATGAGATGATGGCAGCTCTTCTGGAGGCAGAGGAATATGAGGTCACTGAGGCAAGGGAGATGACACTCTTGGGTATAGCTAATGAAAGGGCAGCATATCTGTGGGGGCCGCGGAAGGGTCTGGAGAAGTGGCAGGTGGTGTGTGAGGAGCATCAGGCATTGATGGAGATGGTGGATGGGGAGGACTGTGCAGAATTATTGGCAGCTCTAGATACACAGCAGATTGTGGAAGATGAGATTGTGGCAGAAAGGAATCTGGATCTGGCTGGAGAGGAAGTGAGCATGGAATTGTAGATGTGGAGATATCAACTTTATCAAATACTTCACTATGAATAGTACAACCAACATTTTTTCTTTGAATGTCAATAGGCTTAGAGGGACTGGGAGGCGATGGATGATTTTTGGATAGCTGAAGAAACAGGAGGCGGATCTCTTTTTACTTCAAGATGTATGGTGTGAGAGAGAGGAAGATGGGCTAGAATGGACAAGAGAGTGGGGTGGGGAGGCGTTTTGGCAGAGTAAAGTAGGGATCTTAGTTAGAAAGGGGAAAGGGGACATTGTAGACACTGGACACTGGGGTAGTCGATTAGTGTGGGGGACATGGCGGAGGCCTGGATGGAACTCAATTGTAGTTGGATCTTATTACTGCCTGGCTGAGAGAGGGACCCGAGTGGCATGGATTGGGGATCTGCAGGATTCTGGGCTCTTGGTTGAGGCTGGGGTGGATTGTCTGGGGGGGGACTTTAATATGGTATAGAAGAGTAGACTGGACCAAACTGATGGAGGACAGGGTGTGATAGGCAGGAGTGGGGGATTGGCGGAATGGGAAGAGGTGGAAAGACTCAGCTCACTGGTGGACGCCATGTGACTGCAGGATGGGGACCGACGTCTATATACTCACTGGGTGGGAGGACTCGGAACTAGGATTGATTGGGTGCTGACTGCTGAGTATTGGGGTGATACAGTTTGGGAGATGATGGAGGTAGAGTGGTGCTCTTGGTCAGACCACTGGGGTATTCAGAGTGGTGGGAGGTTTGAAGGGAGCGGAGAGGGACCAGGATATTGGTGGCTGAACTCTTCACTGCTGGATGAAATGGACCTGTGGAATGCATGGGTGGTAGAGGTACGATCCAAGATTAATGATTGGAGGCAAGCAGGGATGAGGATTGGAGATAGGTGGCATAGACTGAAATCCGAAGCTCAAAGATTCTGGGGGGAGGCGGGGAGGGAGTGGGGTGCTCAGCGGAGGAGATAAGTCCGATGGGCATCTAGGAGACTTGAAAGGCTACTTCTGAATTGGGCTGGATTGCTGGAGGAGGAGGAGGTATTGGATTGGAAGGCTAAGCAGGCTAGACTGGAAGTGGTGGAACTGCAGGATTTGTTGAGGAAGGAGGAAGCATTGCAGGCTCAGGCTATGGCAGCCAGGCTATGGTGGCAGGGATTGGAAGAAGGAGAACGGCCCACAAGGTTTTTGTCCTGCCTCCTTCATGCGAGGGGAGCAAGACACAGGTGGGAAGGAGTTCTTAATGATGAGGGAGAGATGGTATTAGGTGTGCAGGGGATCCTTGGCCAGTTGAGCACTCGCTGGAGTAACCTCTGGAGTGAGGAGGAAGGAGGGGAGGTGGAGCAGGACATTGAGCAGCATCTGGAAGAGTGGCACCCAAGTCCTGCAGCAGGATTGGGGGAGCTGGGTTGACCAGTTATAGGAGAGGAGATCCTTCGAGTTCTGGCATCAACAACTCTGAGAACTGCGCCAGGGGAGGATGGTTTGCCTTGGGACTTTTGGAAACATATGGCATCCATAGAGGAGGCTCTGGAGGAGATGTCGCTGATGTGTGATGCAGTCATCTGTTCCGGAGAATGGATTGGAGGGCAGCAGTTGGGGCTGGTATCACTGCTGTACAAGGACAAAGGGCATAAGGAGGACTGGAAGAATTGGAGGCCAATTATGCTGCTGGATATGGACTGCAAGCTGGTCACCAAAATCCTGATGGTGAGGCTACAAGGTGTGGCCCAACAGGTGCTTGGGAGGGAGCAGAAAGGCTTTGTTGGGGGCCGACTGATCTGAGATGGCACAGCGTGGGTTCACGGAGTTATTGAAGGTGCTAGGGCTGCAGGGGTGGATGGCCGCTTGGTCTTCCTGGACCAGGAGAAGGCCTATGATAGGGTTTGGAGAGTGTGGCTGGAGAAGGTATTGGAGCACATTGGAGTACTGGTGGGTATGTGTAGGTCATTGATTGGATTACTGGAAGGGAGTAGGGCTGCGATTCTGACTAATGGACACAGAGGGGCCTCTTTCTCCTTGGGGAGGGGGGTGCCGCAGGGGGACCCATTGTCACCCATCCTTTATGCCTTTGCCTTGGAGCCGTTGTTGGATAGGATCTAGCATAGAGTTGGTGGATTGAATATCTTGGGCGTCAATTGGAAGGTGGGGGCCTTTGCAGATGATATGGTAGTTGGGTTGGGTTCGGTGGCAGATGTGGCGAGGCTTAAGGAAATAGTTGAGTGGTATGAGAGGTGTTCTGGAGCGAAACTCAACTGGCACAAGTGTGAGACAATGGTCCTTGGGGAAGGAGTAGTAGGGGGGGACGTCATTGGAACAATTGTCCTGACTGGAGGAGTGGTTCGGTACTTGGGTATCTATTTCTCGATGTATGGCTCTCTACTTCCCAAGGAGTGGTGGGAGTGCAAGCTGGTAGAATGGGGGAGAGTACTGATGAGCTGGGGTGGTAGACAGGTGTCGCTGGTGGGGAGAGTAACTGTTCTGAATGTGTATTGGATGCTGAAGCTTTGGTATCTGGGCTACCATTTGGACTTCCCTAAGTGGGTGGTTAAAAGGCTTCTCAAGATGGCCTGCTCTTGGCTCTGGGCTGGACACCAGAGTCAGATTGGCTGGGAGGTACTTGCACTCCCTGTGGATCATAGAGGACTTGGCCTGGTGGACTTTTCCAAGAGGCTACTCTGCTTGAGGGCGTGGTGGATGCGGAGGGCCAGTGAGTTGAGAGGAGGAGAATGGGTGCCACTTATGCAGCGTCTGTAGGAGGTGAGGGTGTTGCCACGGGGTGGTTCAGGGGATCTACTGTCCTTGGTGGCCTTGGATGGTAGCCAGAGGATGCGGTACAAAGGATTCTGGTGGGGAGTGGTAGATGGGGCCCATCGCATTGAGATCCGGTGGCGAGGTACTGAAGGGGATGAGGACTGGGGTCCGGCGATATGGAGGTGGGACCAGCTCCTGTTGGGAGGGAATCTGGTCGAGGACTTCAGATTGGAGGAGGGCATGGAGTGCCTTAGGGGTCTGGGACAGGACCTGTGGCCAGAGGCCTGGCAAGGAGCTGGGATAGGAGAGGGATGGGACTGGGCAGGCATCTGGTCTTGGATCAAGATGGTGTCAAGGTAGCTCCCACCAAAACTCTAGGTAGCATGGTGGAGGCTGCTGTGGCGAAATGTGATGCTTAACTTTAGGGCTGGCCATCTGGTGGATGGTGGGGTCTTTAATTGTGAGGAGTGTCATAACATAGGGCAGGAGGGAGGGGTGGTGCAGACCCCTGAACATTGGCTGGGGGAGTGCGAGAGTATGGAGAACTTTTGGAGGGTAGTTGGGGAGAGATTGGGAGTGCCAGCGCCTGACCCTGAGGAGGGGGGGAGGTGGGCAGCTCTACAGTCGAGGTTGGTGGGAGGGGTGGGGAATGAGTGGCTGATGGTTGGTTGGGCCATTGCAATATGGGTGGGGCTCACAGAACACTGGCAGAGCATCTTTGAGGAGGGCCCTCGGAGGCCTGTGAACCTGAGGGTAGTTAGGTGGGAGGAGCTGATGCTCGAGCTCTTCAAGGCATGGTGGATTGGATGGGGCCCCAAGGAGGGGAGACGTAGAGGACTAGTTAGGAGGATGGTAGAGAAGAGTGGTGGTAGGATTGTGGTGACGGTGGATGGGGTGGCATTTGTAGGGACTCGGGTGGGGGGGG
>RBNI01002585.1:0-18067 GCA_003990745.1 Jimgerdemannia flammicorona | reverse complement strand
TTTTTTATAGTCACTTGGACTCTCTTTATTACCCAAATCTATAATAATATTAATATAGCCTAAGCCCTCAACCTATCCCACAGGGCCCCCCCCCTTCCCTAGTTCCTACAAATGACACTCCATCCACCTTTACCACAACCCTACTACCACTCTTTGCTACAATCCTCCTTACTAGTCCCTTATGTTTCCCCCCCTTGGGGCTCCACCCAATCTACCACGCCTTGAAGAGCTCTAGCATCAGCTCCTCCCACCTCACTATCCTCAGTTTCACCAGCCTCTGGGGGCCCTCCTCAAATGTACTCCGCCAGTATTCTGCGAGCCCCACCCAAAATGCAACAGCCCAGCCAACTATCAGCCACTCATTCCCCACCCCCTCCACCAGCCTTGACTGCAGTGCCGCCCACTGCCCACCCACCTCAGGGTTCGGTGTAGACACTCTCAGCCTCACCCCAACAATCTTCCAAAAATTCTCCATACTCTCGCACTCCCCCAGCCAATGTTCAGGAGTCTATACCACCCCTCCCTCCTGCCCTACATTATGACACTCCTCACAGTCAAAGACCCTGCTGGTCACCAGATGTCCAGACCTAAAGTTTAGCATCACATTCCGATGCAACAGCCTCTACCATGCTACCCAGAATTTTGACAGGAGCCACCTCGATACAACCTTGAACCAAGACCATATGCCAGCCCAGTCCCACCTCTCCCCGATCCCAGCCCCTTGCCAGGCCTCCGGCCAAAGGTCCTGCCCCATACCCCTTAGGTACTCCATATCTTCCTCTAAGTGGAAGTCCTCGGCCAGACTCTCTCCCAATAAGAGCCTGTCCCACCTCCACATCTCCGGACCCCAGTCCTCATCCCCTTCAGTACCTCGCCAACAGATCTCAATATGGTGGGCCCCATCTACCACTCTCCACCAGAATCCTTTGTATCGCATCCTCTGGCTGCCATCCAAGGCCACCAAGGACAGTAGATCACCTGAGCCACCCCTTGGTGACACTCTCATCTCCTACAAATGCTGCATAAGGGGCACCCATTCTCCTCCTCTCAACTCACTAGCCCTCTTCATCCACCACACCCTCAAGCAGAGTAGCCTCTTGGGAAAGTCCACCAGTTCAAGGCCTCCATGATCCACAGGAAGTGCCAATACCTCCCAACCAATCTGACTCCGGCATCTAGCCCAGAGTCAAGAGCAGGCCATCTTGAGAAGCTTTTTGACCACCCACTTAGGGAAATCCAAATGGTAGCCCAGATACCAAAGCTTTGGCATCCAATACACATTCAGAAGAGTTACCCTTCCCACCAGCGACATCTGTCTACCACCCCAACTCATCAGTACTTTCTCCCATTCTACCAGCTTGTGCTCCCACCACTCCTTGGGAAGTAAAGAGCCATACACTGAGAAATAGATACTCAAGTACTATACCACTCCTCTCACTGGGACAATTGTTCCAATGATGTCTCCCTCTATGACTCCTTCCCCAAGGACCATTGTCTCACACTTGTGCCAGTTGAGTTTTGCTCCAGAGCATCTCTCATACCACTCGACTATCTCCTTGAGCATAGCCACATCTGCCACCAAGCCCAACCCAACCCCCATATCATCTGCAAAGGCCCCCACCTTCCAATTGACCCCCAAGATATTCAGTCCACCAACTCTGCACTGGATCCGATCCAACAATGGCTCCAGGGTGAAGGCATAAAGGATAGGTGACAGTGGATCCCCCTGAGGCACTCCCCTCCCCAAGGGGAAAGAAGCTCCCCTGTAACCATTCACCAGAATCACAGCCCTACTCCCTTTTAGCAATCCAATAAGTGATTGACACATGCCCGCAGGTACCCCAATGTGCTCCAGTACCTTCTCTAACCATACTCTCCGCACCCTATCATAGGCCTTCTCCTGGTTCAGAAATACCAAACAGCCATCCACTCCTGTAGTCCTAGCACCTTCAATGACTCCATGAACCCATGCTGTGCCATCTCAGATCAGTTGGCCTCCAACAAAGCCTTGCTGCTCCTTCCCTATCACCTGTTGTGCCACACTCTATAACCTCACCACCAGGACTTTGATGACCAACTTGTAGTCTATATCCAGCAGCATGATTGGCCTCCAATTTTTCCAGTCCTCCTTATGCCCTTTGTCCTTGTACAGCAGGGAAACCAGCCCCAACTGCTGCCCTCCAATCCACTCCCCAGTACTGATGACTATATCACACATCATTGACATCTCCTCCAGAGCCTCCTCTACAGCTGCCATATATTTCCAAAAGTCCCAAGGCAGACCATCCTCCCCAGGTGCCATTCCTAGGGTTGTTGATGCCAGAACTTGAAGGATCTCCTCACTCAAAACTGGTCAGCCAAGATCCCCCAACCCTGTTGCCGGATTTGGGTGCCAATCTTCCAGATGCCAATCAATGTCCTGCGCCTCCTCCCCTCCCTTCTCTTCACTCCAGAGGTTACTCCAGTGGGTGCTCAGCTGGCCAAGGATCCCCTGCACGCCTAATACCATCTCTCCCTCATCATTAAGGACTCCTTCCCACCAGTGTCTTGCTCCCCTAGCATGAAGGAGATGGGACAAAAGCCTCATAGGTCATTCTCCTTCTTCCAATCCTTACTACCTTAATCTGGCCACCATAGCCTGAGCCTACACTGCTTCCTCCTTCCTCAACAAATCCTGCAATTTCACTACTTCCAACTTAGCCTACTTAGCCTTCCAGTCCAATACCTCCTCCTCTTCTAATAGCCCAGCCCAATTCAGAAGTAGTCTTTCTAGTCTCCTAGATGCCCATCAGACTCGTCTCCTCTGCTGAGCACCTCACTCCTTCTCCACCTCCTCTGAGCTTCAGATTTCAGTCTACGCTACCTATCTCCAATTCTCATCCCTGCTCACCTCCAATTATCAACCTTGGATCATACCTCTGCCACCCACTCATCCCACAGATCCATCTCATCCAATAGCAAAGAGTTCAGATGCCAATGTCCTGGCCCCTCTCTGCTCCCTCCAAACCTCCTACCTCCTTGAATACTCCAGTGATCTGACCAAGGACATCACTTGACCTCTATCACCTCCCAAACTGTCTGTCCCCAACACTCAGCAGTCAGAACCCAATCAATCCTAGTACCCAGCCCTTCCATCCAGTGGGTATATAGACATTGATCTCCATCCTGAAGTCGCATAGTGTCCACCAGTGAGCTGAGCTGTTCCACCTCTTCCCAGTCCTCCAATCCCCCACTCCTTCCTGCCATACCCCATCCCCCATCAGTTCTGTCCAGTCTACTCTCCCATATCATATTAAAATCACCCCCCAGACAATCCACCCCAGCCTCAACCAAGAGCTCAGAATCCCACAGATCTCCAATCTATGCCACTTGGGTCCCCCTCTCAGCTGGGCAGTAACAAGATCCCACCATAATTGAGTTCTATCCAGGCCTCCACCATATCCCCCACACTAATCTACTACCCCAATGTCCAGTGTTCACAATGTCCCCTTTCCCCTTCCTAACCAGGATTCCCACTTTACCCTGCCAAACTGCCTCCCCACCCCACTCTCTTGTCCATTTCAGTCCATCTTCCTCCCCCTCATACTGTACATCTTGAAGTAAGAAGATATCTGCCTCCAGTTTCTTCAGCCATCCAAAAATTATATGTCACCTCCCAGTCCCCCTAAGCCCATTGATGTTCAAAGAAAAAATGTTGATTGTACTATTCATAGCAAAATATTTGATAATATTGAAATCTCCACATCTACAATTCCATGCTTACTTCCTCTCCAGCCAGATCCAGGTTCCATTCTGCTGCAATCTCATCTTCCACATTTTGCTGTTCATCCAGAGCTGCCAACAATTCCACACAGTCCTCACCATCCACTATCTCCATTGATGCCTAATGCTCCTCGCACACCACCTGCCACTTCTCCAGTCCCTTCTGCAGCCCCCACAGATAAGCTGCCCTTTCATTAGCGATACCCAAGAGCATTGCCTCCCTCACCTCAGTGACCTCATACTCCTCCACCTCCAGAAGAGCTGCCATCATCTCATCTCTCAACTTCCTCATGACCTCCTCCCCTTGCAGCACTTGCCCCCAGAATTCCTCACTGATCACCCAGAAGTCGATCTCACTCAGTTCCTCGGCTGCCACATTTTGCAGTGCCCTCAGTAGCCACTTCTCCCCTCCAACTACCTCTGCTGCTTATGACAAATCTGCCTCCCCTTCCTTCCTCTCCTCAGTTCGCACAGACTCATCCCAACTATTCTCAGACACATCCTCCAGCTCCCCCTCTCCCACCTCGGGAACACCATACTGAATCGGGTTATCTTCTGCCATTGCCATGTCCACTACAGCCTCCTCCGGCCTCTATCCCCCACTCTCCTTTGTCTGCCCCCCTTGCTACATCACCTCTACCCAGATGCTAGCACTTGCTCCCATGCTCTTCTCTGCAGCCCCAGCCCTCTGACCCCCATCCAAACTGATCAACAAATCCTTCTGCATCTGTCTCCCCTTCACCTTCTCCCAAAGTACCTTGTCCATTTGCACCTTCTTGCCATCGATCACCTCCACTACCATCCTAGCCTCATAAGTCCTCCAAGCCCTTTGCCTCCTCTCCATGGCCCCAGCTAGATCCTCAAGTGCCTCCAGCAGATCCTCTTCCTCTTCCTCTGACCCCTTCACCCTCGAGACCTTGCACTCCACCAGGCCCCACTTCAATGCCACTGGCCAGTCCCTAGCCTTTTCTGTATTCTCCATCTTAAACAGCCTCAACCGGATGTCCACATCACCTGTCCTGAGCTCAGTCCCCTCCCATACCCTGAACCCAATATCGACCACCTCACCATACTCCTTCACCACATCTGTGACTAACCTCCTCACCTCTTTCTTCTTTACCATTGGCAAGTCCGCAATCACCAGATAAACCACTCGGAGATCCCAATGCATACACCTCGTCATCAGCACTGAAATCCCTCCCATCACCACACTCTTCTCTACTGCCTCCAGTAGCAAACCCTCCTCTTCAAACCCCATCTCAACTGTCTCCAGCTTCTTCAAAAACTTAACCAAGGCTGCACTCTTCATCTCACTAGCCAGCAGCCCCAGCACCATCTTTGCTATCACCGCTAAGCCATGGAAGCACAGCATGATGGCAAATTCTGATCGAGATTTTTTGAGTAATGGGGCTGCCACTAGGCCTGTCACACCATCAGCCAGATCTCCAGGTCTCGCACTGCTCCCCTGTCCAGGTCCCCCATCAGCCATTACATCTGGATTTTTTTCCAGATTGCCCATCATACCTCCATCAACAGTTACTCCTCAGCCACTACACCTCCAGCCCCACTATGCTGTCCCCCCAGTGGAGAGGCCTCCTTGCCACTCAAGGTAGCAGCCATCTTCCCCAGCTCCAGCCAGTCATCCAGTCCAGTCACCTGCTTCCCCATCCTGATCTTATCCGTGAAGGTCATCCTCTCTCCCCCATGTGGCCTTGCACCTCCTCTGCCACCACCTCTGGCCCCCCATCCCCTCATCGAAGCACCTGGCATGCCAAGACCAGCACCTCGACCCCTCCCCACATATTGCCAGTCAAAGGCACTGGGGCCCCCCTGCCCAGTACACTCACCAGAATGCGTATTGCTCGCCATCTTGATAGCACCAATACTTGAAGATGTTGTCGGAAGTGTTGTCTGAGTCTTGTATCACCCGAATGGTACTGGTGAAAGATGCTGCATACACACCCATCGTCTTGCTCACATCCTCCTTTAGTCTGGTCCCCAGTTTAGCCAGCAGATCCTTCTGTCTCTTATGCCCCTGAGCCCTTTCCCACTGCACCTTGTCCACTCGAATCCTCTTTCCATCCACCACCTCCAGGTGTGTCGACTCCACAAAAGCCTTCCAAGCCTTTGCTTGCTGCTCCATAGCACTATTCAATTCTTCCAGCACTTTTAATAAATCCTCTTCCTCCTCTTCACTTCCTTTCACCCTCATCACCTTGCACAAGATCGCTCCCCAGACCATCACTGAAGGCCAGTCCCTTGCCTTCCCAGTAGCTTCTTTCTCTGCCAGCCGAATCCTCACATCCACGTCCCCAGTCCTGAGCAAGGTCTCTTCCCAGACTCTGAATCTGATATCCACCACCTCTCCATACTCTGCCATGACATTCTCAACTCTCTTTCTCATCTCTATCACTGTCACTGTGGGCACTCCTTTCACCAGCAGTTGGACCACCCTTGGATCTCATTTCAGACACCTTGTCATTGGAACACACACCTTCCCAACCACCAACCCAACCTTCAATACCTCCTCCAGTGGCTCAGCCTCTTCAAAACCCACCTCCACACCCTCCAGTCCCTTCAAAAACTTCACTGACACAGCTCCTACCACCTACTTAGCGATAAGCCCCAGCACCATTTTTGCCATCACTACTAAGCCCCAGAAGTATAGTGTAACCATGAATGCTGAGATCAATTTTTTGAGTAACAGAGCCACCGTCAGGTCCATCATGCCATCTGCTAAATCCCCTTATCTTCTAAGCCTCAGCTGCTCAGCCTCACTAACAGCTGTCACATCTGGATTTTTTTCCAGATTAGCAGTCCTGTCACCATCAGCAGTCACACTCCCCCCAGCCACTACTCTCCCAGCTCCACTGCCCCCCTTTCCAAGGGCTACTCCACTATGCACTGCCACCTTCTCAGTCTCCTTGCCCCTCCTTAGCCAGCCCTCCAGCCCTGATACCTGCTGCCTCTCCTTCACCATCTCCGCAAAGCTCACTCTCCCAGACCCTTGTCTGCTATCAATACCTCCACCTCTTCTGTGTCCTCCTGCCAGCAGCCCCCTCATGCCCCCTTCCAGACCCGAGCCCCTCCCCACCTGCTGCCAGTCAAAAGCACTTGAGCTGCCCTATCCAGTATGCACCTCAGGTTGCCTATTGGTCACCATATTGTTAGTCTCTTTTCTTCAAAAATGATGTTATAAGTGCCTTCCAAAAGTTGTATAACCTGAATGGTACCGGAGAAAGATGAATTGAGATAAATATTTGATATCTTTCAAACTATTCCTTTTTTAAAAAGAAAAATATAAAAAAATATCTTTTAAGAATTATTTTAAAAGATTTTGAAATAAAGTAGAAATTATACTCTATAACTCTGATAGCTTTACTTTAAGTTTCAAAAATAAAATAAATGATAACCAAAAGTAATAAGATTATTTCTATATTGATAAGAGTGATAAAAATGAGATAATAAATATAAAGTCAATATGATAAAGAAAAGGTTAAAATTGATCAATCTAATTTTATATTTATACTCTTTCTCTTTTTATAGCTAAAGAATTGCTATTAGCTTTAACTATTACTATAAAAGAGAGATATCTTAATAATAGTGGTAATTCTAAACTTTTGATCATTTTCCTTAGTATAAATTGAAATTCATTCTAACTATCAAAGAAAATAATGACTATTTTCCTTTAAGATGGATGTGAATAAAAGAAAATACTCTAAATTTTGATATTTTTATTGATGAAAATCTAGTTATAGTACAAAAAATGAAGGAAATTTTTTCATATTCTATCTAATTATGCTCCCAGCAGACACATCAAAGCCCCAAATATTTATCATCTAGAAACCAGTGTCAGTGATCTCAAAATCAAGACTTTGTCATTTCTATCTTAGAAATAAAAAAATAAACAATTAGAATAAAAACTAAAAGCTCTGCAAACATGAGAGAGAGAAGCTGAGTTTTTTGGATGATAATCAGTGGATCACTACTAAAAAGGAAAAAGGAAATGAATTAAAAAGTTATAGCGAAAATAAATTCCCGAGTGACGTCAATGTTCACTTTGTCTGGTTTTGTTGCAGCACGCCCCATATACGAGCACGCGGAACAAGTTGCTGTGGCAGAGACAAGTTTCCATCGCTCTCATTGAAATTGACATCAATACAAATGCCGCTACGTTGTTTAAATGGTAGAGGCGTAAGAGCTGAAGACCAAAGAATGTGTACAGACTTTCAAAATTCCGACATTATTATAAATACGCAAATAGCACAGGAACGATGCCACCACACCACAGAGAAGGTACGCGATATTAAGGCAAACCGCTACCACCTCACACCGCCAGTCCGGATCTATCCTTCCCCACACTCCCGCTCGCCTGTACTTCCTCCGCCTTCGCCTTTCCCACCTCCATCTCCACGTCCCCGGGCACGGGCACGTCGGACTCGCGCCCATAATTCGTTTCCGTTACCGTCCGTGCCACCAGGAACGCGCACGGCACACTCAACCCTAAGAGACCCCACGAGATCGCCAGCTCGATCACCAGCGGTGTCGAGACTGAATCGATCGCAAAGCTGAACGCTCCTCCAGCCGATTGGATGCCTTTGTAAAAGCCGGCGTAGCGGCCTGGATAGGGAGGTTTGAGCGTTAAAGGTGGATGAAGGGAAGGATGGAATATTAATGGGAGGGGAAGATTACGTACTGAGGGCGGCCGCGTCGTTGGTTAGGGCACCCATGAGCCAGTAGCAGTAAGTCTGAGATTGGTATACGAGGTGGGCGGGCGCAAAGAGAGCGAAAGATCAGGATTAACGCACTATCAGACGAACACAAGCCGAATCCCGTACCTGGTAGATAGCGTCCATCATGCCGTAGCTGAAGTACAGTACGAACGGTCCGGGGAATCGCGGGTCCGACCAGCCGACCCCGAGGTTCTCGCCGCGTTCGAACCCAAGTTGAAACGCTAGCCCGCCAGCCCACACGCCGCAGAACAGCGTGCCCATAATTGCCAGACCCGCTAGACCACGTCCGCGGCGGTTCAGAAACTTTGAGTCGAGGAACCAGCCCATTGCAATTGAACCGAAAATCTGGGCAGCCCTGATGCGGTGAGCGTCATTGGGTCAGTAGGGGTGGGGGACTTGCCGAGCGCAAACTCGAGTGATTGATGGAATCCAAAAGCGGGAGGTCTGAGCACGACGTGGAAGACCCACCAGTACATGGTCCCGTTCAACGCCCTGGTGGGCACGTCAAAGTAAATTGCATTGATGCCGAACTGGTAGGCGTAAAACCAGTTCGACCCTAGGAACATGGGTATTAGCAACACCATGCGCCAATTGCCCAACAGTAGCACAATGCTTTTCAGCTCTGACCGCCAATCCGTCGACACCACGAGTGTCACAGGCGTCCCGTCATCGCGCGTCACTTTGTTTGGCGGCTTCAGAAGAAGGATTAAAAGAATTCCGAACATCATGATGATCATGAAGGCGATGTAGGTGCCTGGGGATTGGAAGGGAATTAGGTGTGACTGGGTCGAGGTAGAGAGGTGGAGAAAAAAAAAAAAAAAGGTACCGTCGCTGACACCACCGCTGCTTTTGTTCTCGATGTTGAGGGCTAGGGGGATGATGGAGCCAAGGACGGCTCCGAGCTGAATGAACAGGAGGATGTGGACGGATTAGAAATTCGAACTATGTCCAATCTTCTGGACCGCATCAAACGCATACTCGCTCAGAAAATTCGGATTCCTCACATTGAAGATGGCCCAGAAGATCGATACATATTTCCCCTTGTCCTTCTCCTCCGGGTACGACATCATCACACAGCCCTGCGCGGTCCACAGTAAACCTGCGGATGCCCCGAGAAGCGCCCCGGCCGCGATCACGAAGGCATCGTTCTGGTTGCGGTCGTAGGACCAAAGAGATCCGGCGTAGACAACGTAGCCGATCGTGCCAAACTGTGAGAGAAGATGCGGGGACCGACAATATGCGGAAGCAAGAAAAAAAGGGAGGTTATGGGTGTTGATATATAAAGCTAAGTTTGCGGGACCTGTGAACTGAGAGGCAGATCAGCACGAGAGAAAAGAGAAGAGCAGACCACATACGAAGAGCGTAAGCTTAAAGCCCAAGATGTTGTTGACCGATCCCGCGAAGAACCCTATGATAGCAAAACAGCTGTACAGCGCAGAGTTGGCCTTGTCGACCAGCGAGACGTCGGCACCGATCCGACCGCCGGCCCCGAGACCTGTTTGATTTTACACGTGGGATGGTTGATAGATGTTAGGGGATGCAGTACGGACGTGACGATGAAAAAAAAAAGAAAGGGGAGATAGGGGTACCGTTGAGGGCGTTAAACATGCCCGGACAGCAGAAGCAGACGAGACCGACGATGATGACTTGGACAAGCGGGCTGGAGAAACGGAAGTTCATGGTGCGGGTGTGGGTTGTGGGAGAGGATTGCGAGGTTCTGATCAGAAGAAAAGTTAGTTCGCATGACGTCGACTGAAACATTTGCGCAGTTGGCGGCCCGATGTCTTGGGACGTGTTCCAGAATCTCGGGTCTGGGCCACTTTGTGTTTCCGATGGCCCGAGTCGAGTGAGCAAGACACACCGTGCGTCTGTTTGGTGCAGCGGACACAAATTCCAACTTTTAGTTTCAGTCGTCTGAAGGTTTCTACTTAGTTACTTAGTTCGAGAGCGGAAACACAAACGCATGTCTTGGTTTTTGATATGTATCTGGGAAATCTATCGGGCAAGCATGGATGATCGCGGGATAGGAATAGTTGTCGTTGAGTTTTGTTAGGCCGGTTGATCAAGACGGTGCTGAGCGATGAACCAAGGACCAAGCTCGTATACTCTATGGCCTTGCATCCAGAAATAGTCCCATGCATGCCCCTTGGCGCCAGACATAGTTCATGGCACCGATTGCCGCACTGGGATCTGCGGGAAAAAAATTTCTTAGCATACTCCCTAGGTCTGGCTAATCTCTCGGTATACACCAAAAATCCCCAAATAAACGAAATTTAGTATCTTATTCAATAACTGGGTATGGGAGCGTAAGTTCGTAATGTTTATTCGGAAACATATACAGGTATCACATACACTCCCTCCCTTGAATTCCGCGGCTCCACACCATATTCACGAACACATCAACACCTACAGTACGTCATCATAACTCAGAATTCGTGATTTCCCTAAGAGATTCTCCAGATCATCCTCGCAACGTTGCATTTCATGGGGCCCATCGAATTCCAAATACATATATCCAGAGCAAGACGTAGAGTCGGATTGCGTGTACCTTCTCTTCGAGAACTTTGATGGCCATGAACGGCCCTGTCCCAGTACGGTTTGCGCTCTCGGCCTGCAATCTATTTCTGGGAATTGCATAGTCGAGTTCGATAAACACCCCTCTGACAGTGTATATTTCCCAGCGAACGTCGTGATGGAGGATGCTGGCATTGTGAAATAACAACTTGTGTCCTTCAGTATGGCCTGGAGCAGCTCCGGTTTGTCCTTGAATTTATGAATGAGCATCCCATATCTTCGACATCAAGATGCAGGGAGGAGTTCAATCGATTACTGGTGTAAGGCCCATGCTGACTAGGTTGGTGGTAGTTTGGCGAACTGCTGTGGTTGATTTAACTGCTACAAATTGAACTTACGGGTGTCCCAGGTGGAATGATGCCATTTTAACAGACAAACAACCATAGCCATCATGTAATTGCCACAAAACCAACCAGTTTCGGCGACAAGCCTCTTGGCTGCAATGACGTATATACATAGCCTGTTGTGGCCATGACCATCACGGTGGCTAGGGGTTCACCCTTTCACGAGTATGGCCCCCTTCTCATGCACAAGACCAACCCCGGGATGGTTCGATCGACAAAACGCAGGATAGCACGACTTGAACGAGTGACAGAAACAGACGTGACAATCAGTTTGTGGCCGAGCGACGTGGTGGCTTGCTGGCGATAGAGCGCACAAAAAAAAAAAGTACGAACACGGTACAGTGTCCAGGTTCTTTTAACAATCACCTTTGCGTGTCCACCAGTCTAGTGATTTGTAAACGCCTTCCTTCCTCCGAACAGGAGGGAGAGGGTCCGTTCCGTGTGCCATCGTATATTAAGTAACCATGGAAACGGCGGTTTTGTGAATAGAAGGAGTTGAGGGGAATCTTAAAAAAACCGGCAGTCTTTCACAGGTTGCTTGGTCGTTAAAGTACCGAACTCTAAAATGCTGCGGCCACACTTGACATTTTGGTGCCTATTCTCTAAAATGCGCGAGTAGCTGAACAGTTTAACGTCTCATCCACTTGGTAACAATTGAAAACTAAATATCAGAAAGATCTGACGATGCATGCTTCCCTGGCAGGGATGGAGGCGGTGTTGTCTCGAACTGACCGTTAGAGTTAACGACGTTTGTGCGCATACAAACTGTGCTGTACGAACGTGCATCTTTGGGACCTCGCAAGAGTTTCAGAATTTAATATATACAAATAATGATAATTCCGTATTATTTACAGCATCGTTCTGGCCTATGCTAGCAGCATAGCAAGGGACAAGGAATTTGAATGAAAGGGAAACCTTTACGACACAAGGGCTTTTCTTTGTGGGTCAAGTTGCATTTATCAATGGAATTTATAGCGGGGAATCATATTTTCCATTTACCAAGAAAATGCACTGCCCGTGGCTTCCCAGAATAAATAATACCGTAGACACACACACCTTGCAGAGAGAAAATAAATTAGTAGATTTTCCACGTTTACCAGAGAATCAGAGCACGTAATAAATTAAGCGGCCGACATACCAGTTCTTCAGCGTTCTAGTTTATCCCCCTAGCTATCGAGATCAAAACAAAAAAAACAAAAAACAAAAAACAAAAACAAAAATGCACATCCAACCAACCACGCGAAAGGTATCGAAAGGGAATGTCAAACATTCACAGTTTAGTTGATAATGCTCGTATGAACACAATCAAACATGACATTAATTGCGACCCAAGTTCCTTATGACAAGGCATGAAGAACCAAAATCAAAGAGTCGGGCAAAAATAGTAATGTCTACGATTAAATCTTGGTGGCTGGAGCCGAACTTGATGGGGTTCGGGCGACCGGGGGAAGGATACGACAAACCCCTAAAAAAAAAAAAAACAGTCAAGGATTGGCGATACTCGCTGGTAATATAGATATTCAAATCGATTGATTATAGCCATCTTGCCCCTCTTATTTTGATATCTGCGTAAGAAGATTGAAGGATAGTGGCGTAGACTTCATCAATTCAGTTCGCTGTGTTTGATGTTTTAAAAAACCTGAAACTGTTTGCGATTCCTTGTAAGTCTCCACCGGGCGCATAAACCGTACGACATTTACACCTCCACAAACGGCAAGGGTTTCAGAACTGCCAAAACAAACCGGTCCACCGAGTTGGATACTTCTCCGTGTGCAATTAGGCTCAGCCACCGATGGGGAAATTGAATTTCAAGGAGTCCAGGGTCCTTTCGAGAAACCCCCTAGATATTAATAAAATGTCTACTCTGTCTTGGTCGTCGGTGATTTCATTCCGCGTGCACAGACCAGCGTTCGGATAAGGATTTGGATGAGGACTTGATGCATTTGTGACGCGATTCGGGCAGCAATATATGTTGTGCTACAAACAAATCATGTGGATGGGCCGAAATGTTTGGCCGCGTTGAGTCTGTGCACATAGTCCACATCTATCTCTAGTATTAAGATGCACAATGACCGGGCTTTTACCCAACGCCTGAGCGGCAATGAACACGACAACTACTGAGGAACTCCGCGCTCCAAAACAATTGCTAGCAACCAATAGAGCTTTGGATGCATCTTCCGAGCAGAGACACTTGTTGATCACATGATATATTCTGAGTGATGCCGACTTGGAGTTGCACCTTGTTTCATCAGCCTTTTTGGCGCCTCTTTGTCTTTATGCTCTCGCCGACATAAGGCTAAATCTATGCACGGTCCGCAATAAAATCCACAATTTTCTTCCAGGATTGAGCATATATAGAATATTGTATGCCTCTACTGTGTTGGGACTTGAAGAGCATGACTTCATTATCTAACGTAGTCAGTATCACCAAAAGAAAGCGCTGCTGAGCCGGAGCCTACGGATGCTATTGTTTTTTGAATTTGGTTACAGTGGCCATCTCGCCTTGTTTGAAGTACGGGAAATAACTGCCTTTCAGGATCTGCGTCCAAAAATACCTTGTTACGAAATTATTCATGTTGCGTTATTGGTAGTTCCAGATATATGGTGGAGAGCGATTGCCAAACAATGCGGGCTGAAAATTTCAATGTGCGTGGTCTCTCGATCTTTCTGAGGTGCTCTTGGAAATTGAAAGAGAAATTAAATAATAGGATTCAAGTAAATACAATTGGCAAAGATATTCAATGTTCACAACACACACCGCTGGTGGGTCATCGAACGATTGTGATGGCATCCAATATCCGACTCTATGTTTTGTGCAACATCTGACATTTGAAAATGGGAAACCTCAGCCCGCGCCACAGGACGCGTCGCGCACAAGATGGCGGCGAAGGAAGGGCGTGGGAAAGGTGGAAAAAGATTACGCCGATGTTGATCAATGAAAAGGAGATGGCGATGCGGTTGTCATACGGCACACGAACCACATTTTGCAAATACGCGCTCACAAATTGAGGAAATTTCGCGCGAAGGAGGCCAATGCCGATCTGCGCGGCCCCACAGAGAGGTGATATTTAGTCCGAATTGGAGCTTTCTGCAGCCCTTTAATTAATGTGGCTGAGTCAGCTGGAACTCCACCCTGCGCGGGTTCACGGCCCGACTCGCTGTTCGTTACAATTCGAGACGGTTGCGGCGCATTGCGCCAGGAGGTATAGTGCCGCGCTGCGGAGTGAGTGGCCTGCCAAATTTCGCGAAAGGGAGGATCTGGCCAGCAAAGGTACGCTGTGTGGATCGTACACCGAGGTCTGCGCAAACTTGCGTTACTGCAGTACAAATGCAAATATGGTTTAATACCCCATTTGTGACCGCCTGGTTAAAAGTAGATTTCAAAATTACCATATAGTCAATATACTCCTAACCGGAGAAAAAAAAGGAAAGAAAAAAAAGAAAGAAAGAATGTTCACAAAAGGATATTTGTGATAAAAGGGACATCATCCCGCGAATGGGAACCATGTGATTATTATATTGAATACGGTGCTCGATCAGGCATTGCTGCGTTTGCAAATCTGCCATTTTGATAATTGTGGACACGTTACATCCGTTTTCTGCGGAATTTGAACCACAGCCTGTACCACTGCGGTGGGCATAGGTGCGTCGGGTAAGGTAGAACGCAGCATAAACTTTGGGGCCACCGTCGTCACATCTATTTGAGCCGCTTTCACCTTAAATCGCATGAGAACCAGCGCTTCAGGACTTTGTAACTCGTGGGCACAGCGTCCGAAAATTTGACCGACGCGGTTACGGATTTGTGCGACACGTTTGTGGCCAATCTCAGGATCCGCTATCTTATCTTCGAATTGTATGCTGCTTTGACAAGCGTTCGGATAGTGGTGCACAGAGATGTCCGTGTACCTGCCTAAGGTATAGGAGTTGGTGTTTTGTTGTGGATTCGAAGACCTTTCATTTCGTCTGGTAAAAAACCTCATCTTGTCGTTAGATTTAGGATAAAATTTTATATGGCTCGTTTCCGAGGGCTTACAAATCACGTACCTATCTATAAATTATTTTATATTATTGTCAACGTATGCGGCCAACCGTTTGGTGGATCCCTGATCCACGGCTGTGGAGGTGGGCAGGATTGGTGGTCTCGTGATCTCGAAACAACGAAAGATCCCAAAACAGGGAAAATTCCCAAGTCGATTGTTGGATCTCGGAAATATATTACTGACACTGTAGTGCGATCCAAATGTTGCCTTTCGCAGAGCACAAGTGCACGGAACACGGAGTGCAAGAAAGTCTATTCCATCCTGCAAAGGTGGTCGAGACGACTTTGTTCTTATGATCGACTACAGTACTACAGAACGCACACCATCCCAAAATCCGACACATGACGCTCCGTCCGGTTTGTCCAAATCGGTACAAGCCGCTATTATTACCGGAAAGTATTGCGACAACCCTTTTTGGGATAATTTCGTCAGTCCGCAGCTCGGATTGCCGACCCCGCAGGGAGGTGTCAAAAAAAAAAGGCTCGGCCTTAGCGGATGGCGCCTTCCGTATTAGAAGCAATGATTTCCGTAATTTATTGAAGGTATTATGGAAATGAAATTATCCGGTCAATGAACTGGTGACACCTACGAAACTGCAACAGGGATGCTCTGGGTGGATCAAATAGGAAATTCAGCCCCAACTTAGCCAAAGTTTAGAATGATTCGACCTTTACGGTTGTTTAGTGTCTTGCTATTGTTCCCGGATTTGGCGGCTGGCACAAACTTTGGCCCATATGGCTTCCTTCAAAAGATATATAAACGGACCCACAGAGCCAGCTTTTAATTCTCCATCCACCTTACAACAGACTTACCACGTCTAAGACACCAATCACTCACTCACTCTCGCACTAACGAAAATGGTCAAGCTCACCCTCATCGCTTCCGCCTTCCTCGGCTTCTTCGCCGCCTCCGCTTTTGCTGCTCCCAGCGTTCCCCACGCTATTGGCACCAAGAAGATCACACCGGTCTACAAGCCTAACATTCACGCCGGCCCTATCGCTGGTAACATCAAGTACGGTGGTGGGCCCCTCATGATCGGCGCGGTCAACATCTATTACATCTACTACGGTCAATGGACTAAGGCATCCGATAGACAAATCTTGGAGAATCTTTCTGCCCACATCGGTGAAACCTCTTACTTCAACATTGAGAAGACCTACTACCAGCAGCTTTCTGGTAAGGGCAAGGAGTACGTTACTGGCCCGGTCAAGTACATCAAATCGATTGATGATGCCCAATACTCCAAGGGCAAATCCCTCTCCGATCAAGATGTCATCGATATTGTCAGCACGCATCTCAGCTCTGGCGACCTCGTCACCGACGAGAATGGCATTTACTTCCTCCTCACCTCGCCCGATGTTGCCGTGACCTCTGGTCTCTGCTCACAATACTGTGGTTACCACAACAACTTCAAGTTGGGGTCGAAGGACATCAAGTTCGCCCTCGTTGGTGATCTTTCCAACTGCCTTTCCGGATGTGCTCCCGACAATATCAACAGCTCCCCTAACAACAGCCCCGGTGTTGACGGCATGGGCTCTGTCATCGCCCACGAGATGATGGAGGCTATCTCTGATCCCGACCCATCCTCCGGCTGGACCGATGCCAGCGGTAACGAGAACGCCGACAAGTGCGCTTACGTCTATGGCACCGAGAGCACCTTGTCCAACGGCGCCAAGTACAACATCGACATCAACGGCGTCAAGTACCTCATCCAGCAGAACTGGAACGCCGCCACTCAAGGCTGCCAGCTGGGCACTGGCAGTGGTGTGCCCCCTCCTATCGGCTCCTCCTCGATCGTTCACCTGCCCCCGCCTAGCTCCTCGATCATTATCCCGTCCCCCACCAAGACTTCCGCCACTTCCAAGCCTACCAAGACCCCCATTTCTTGCCACACTGGTGACGATCAGTGCCTCAGCTCCAGTGGCACCGCTGCTGGCTATCGCGAGTGCCGGAACGGCCAATGGGTTACCTTGTCCTGCGGCTCCCAAGGTTACTGCTATCAGGACAACGCGGTCGACGTTTACTGCGCTTAAGTGGCTTCAATATCATTTTCACGAACTGGTAGTCCGCTTTGGATCAGCTGCGACAAAGTGGTGTCCTCTTAATATTGCGACATAATACCTTTGGATCAATTTACTTTTCTAGTTTTGCTTTTCACAGAAGAGTTGTTTACCGGAGCCGTAAATGATCCATTGTATTTATTCTTCACATAACAAGATCTCAAATTAGTTAGTCTTCTTAATTTTTTTTTTTTTTTTATTATCGCCTTGAATGGGCCCCAAAAACGCGATGTACTCCCGCCGATCGGCTGATACTCATCTCAGAAATAGATTACAATAATAATATTTTGAATCATAACGATCTGGTGTTTGTGGGAACCGGTTGGGCTTAATGTTTACTTGAAGAAAACGACATTGATCGACTCCCGGTTTTAAGAAAATGTGGACCTGCTCAGAACGACAAATGGGCGGATCCGTCTAGACAAAGTTTGTAGCGTCTTGCAGGGAAGTATGTAGTTCCTTTCGCTAAGTTACCTTTTCAAACGGAACTCCTTGCTATTTTCTAAGCATGGGCAAAGGGAATGTTGTATTAAATGTTGCAAACGAACCCCCCC
>RBNI01002584.1:0-18070 GCA_003990745.1 Jimgerdemannia flammicorona | reverse complement strand
AAAAAAAAAAGGCTTCTGATGGGGGGTGGCAAATGGGGTGCACTGTATTGGAATATGCTGACAGAGAAATGAAGGGGAGGTACCTTGGGACCCAGCAATGTGGAGATGGAACCAAGTTTTGTTGGGGGGCATTTCCTTAATTGGATTCAATATTAGTGATGGGATTGAGTGCCAGAGGAGACCAGGTCAGGATCTGTAGCCTAGTGGATGGTAGTTGGTGGGTATTAAAGAGGAGTGGGACTGGTATAGGGTCTGGGCCTGGAGTGCTGAGGTGAGGAGGTGGCTACCACTGAAGTACTGGGTGGCCTGATAGTGTCTGCTGTGGAGAAATATTATGCTCAACTTCTGCTCAGGGTATCTTATCAAGGGGGGATGCTTTGACTGTGAGGAGTACCACAATGTAGGGCAGGAAGTGGGATATGTGCAGATACCAGAACATTGCCTAGGAGAGTATGAGATACTTAGTGACTTTTGGCTGGCTGTTGGAGATCAATTGGACATAGTATATAGGAGGGATGGTGAGCAGATGTGGTGGGAGGATTTGAGAGATAGATTGGTGAGGGGGGTGAAGAAAGAATTGCTTACTTTATGCTGGGTTTTGGCAATTAGGGTTGGGTTGGCAGGTCACTGGTTATTTGTATTTGAGGATGAGAGGAGACTGGGCTTGGGGGTGAGGCTGTTGAGATGACAAGGGCTTATGGAAGACATTATGACAGACTGGTGGTGTGGTTGGGGTTTGCAGAGTGGCCAGAGGCATCACTTGGTGGAGAAAATCTGTGGGCAGTATGAGTGGAGAGTTGGGGTGGTGGGTGAGAAAGTAGTCTTCATTTGGGAAGAGGTGGGAAGGGGCTCCTCTATGAGGATCAGATAGTGAGAGGTGATACTGTAACTATATTAATAGACTGGTAATAAATGGTGGAGTCCAAGTAACTATAAAAAAAATAAAATAAAATAAAATAAAATAAAATAAAGAGATATTGTGGGAAAGTATTCTGGAATATTCTTGTATATTCAAGTCTTCAAGTCTAAGATTCTGAGATCTGTGGGAGGGGGTATTAATACTAATGAGGGACTATCTGGACTAGGCTAGATATAGATGTAGTACTTAGTACCTTGCTGAGCCAGAATACAGTCATATAGTACAAGTGTGATGTGATATGTCAAGAGATTGTCAGACTGCTGAATCAGTTCACAGTTATATCATATGAGGCTAATCTAACTATACTAATGACTGCTAAGCTATCTATAGATTTAGATACTATTTAGATAGTCTTTGATGACATTACTATCAATGATATCATCTCTGATGAAATAGTCATCTAGGAAGAATGGTTCATGAATTACCTCTCTCTGTTCACTAAGATAATAATATATTGGGACTTTGTCACCATCCCACTGAATAGCATCATCTGTCTCATATGCTGGGTAAGATATTGGTGGGCAAAGATGGGATATATCATCTTTACTTTCATTGGATTTACTATTTGCATACTTTCTATAGGTAATGGTACTATGAGTTGCAGGGTTATAGTATGCTGGTAATTGTACTTCATTTTGCTAATACTCAGGTAGAGGAGTTGTTGGTTCAATCACAAGAGTTATCTGGAGATATATATATATATATATATTTTTTTATAGTCACTTGGACTTTGCCATTTATTATCAATTTATTGTTATTATTATAGGATATTCCCCACTACCCAATCCCCATAAGGGAGTCCCCCCCCATACCTTCATGTTTGAAGACCACCTTATCACCCACTACCCCAATCCTCCCTCCACTCTGTCTACAGATTTTCTTTATCAAGCAATGCCTCCAACTACCCTATAGACTGCAACCAAGCCACCAGCCTATCATAATGTCCTCCATTAACCCTTGCCATCTCAACACCCACACCTCTAATCCCAGGCTCCTCTCTTCTTTGAAAACAAACAACCAGTGACCCACCAACCCCACTCAAACTGCTAATACTCAACTTAAAGTAAGCCACTTCTTTTCCACCCCCCCAACCAATCTATCTCTCAAATCCTCTCACTGACCCCACTCACCATCCTCCCTATATATGATATCCAATTGATCCCCAACTGCTAGTCAAAAATCACTAAGTATCTTGCACTCTTCTAGCCAATGTTCTAGTGTCTGTACAAATCCCCCTTCTTGTCCTACATTATGGCACTCCTTACAGTCAAAGCTTCCTCTCTTAATAAGATATCCAAAGCATGAGCATGACATTCCTCTGCAGCATACACTACCAAACTACTCAGTACTTCAGTAGCATTCACTATTTTATCTCAGCACTCCAGGCTCAAACCCCATTCCAGTCCCACTCCTCTCCAATACCTGCCAACTACTATCTGCTGGGCCATAAATCCTGTCCTGGCTCCCTCTGACACTTGATCCCATTGCTAATATTGAAATCAACCAGAGGAATATCTCCCAACAATACTTGGTCCCACCTCCACATCACTGGATCCCAAGGTACCTCCTCTTTATTTTCTCCAATGTAGTGTGCCCTATCTGCCACCCCCCACCAGAAGTCCTTATACTGCATTTGTTCATTGTTCTGAAGCCCAACCAAGGACAATAGATCTCCTGTAGAGCCTCTTGGTAAGGACCTCATCTTTCAGACCTTCTGCATCAGAGGAACCCAGCTATCCCCTCTCAACTCCACCACTCTCTTCAGCCACCATGCTCTCAGACAGTATAGTCTCTTCAGAAAATCAACCAGTCCAAGGCCCCCTCTAGCCACCAGTACAGACAAGACCTCCCAGCTGATCTGACTCCTTCTTCCAGCCCAGATCCACCCCTTGGCCAGTTTCATCAGTCTCTTTATCACCCAGGCTGAGAAGTTCAGGTGATAAGCCAATTATCACATCTTTGGCAGCCAATATATGTTCAAAATTGAAATACACCCCACCAGAGACAAGTGGTGTCCTCTCCAACTCCACAGGGCCTCCCTCCAGATCGCAACTCTCTGCTCCCACCAATATCTCAGTAGGACTGATCCATATACCAACAGATAGATACCCAAGTACTGCACCACCTCTCCCACAGGGACAATTGTTCCAATGACATCCCCTCCTACCAGTCTATTAACTCCACTGTCTCTCTGAGCTCCTCAACATCAGTGATTAATCTCAAGCTGACCACTATATCATCTGCAAATGCTCCAACTTTCCACCTAATTCCATAAACTGAGAGCCTGACTATCCTTCTCATAATCCTATCCATCAAAGGCTCTAGAGAAAGAGCATACAGAATGGGGGACAGTGGATCCCCCTGGGGCACACCCCTGCCCAGGGAGAACACCACCCCTCTGTTTCCATTGCACATGAGTGCAGCCCTACTCCTTTCCAGTAGGCTGACTATTACTGACCAGAACTGGTGAGATACACCAATCCTATCCAATATCTTTGCCAACCAGACCTGCCAAACCTGGTCATATGCCTACTTCTGATCCAGGAAGACCAGTTGCCCATCTAGTCCATAGGCTCATGCCTCTTCAATAACTCCATCCACCTAAGCCATGCCATCCCTAATAAGCTGGCCTCCTATAAAGCCCTGCTGCTCCACATCTAAGACTTACTGAACCACCTTCTGCAGTCTAGCAACTACCACCTTAGTAACCAACTTTCTGTTCATATCCAGTAGCATGATCAGCCACCAGTTCTTCCAGTCCTCCCTCCTTCCACTGTTCTTATAAAGCAGTACCACCAGCCCCAGATCCTGCTCCTCAACTATAATATCAAGTCACACAGCTCTATCAACTCTCTAGTACTCCAGAGACTCCCATATCTTTTTCCAGAAGTCCCAGGGCAGACCATCCTCCTCTGGTGCCATGCCCAGTATAGTTATGTCCAGAACCTAGCAGATCTCCTCCTCTCTTACTGGCTCCACCAAACCACCCAGCCCTTCTGCTTGTGGTGGGTGCCAATCCTCCAAAGTACAGTTAAGGGTGGTAGCATCAGATCCACCCTCCTCCTCACTCTATAAACCACTCCATCTCTTCTTTAGTAATCCAAGAATGTCTTGTATACTATGCACTAGCAGACTATCAGAATCTAATACTCCCTCTTACCTCTGCTTTAATCTTCTTGTCTGAAGGGCCCTCATGAGATACTTAGAAGGCCTTTCCCCTTCCTTCAGCCCCTGCCAATGTAACTGTGCTGCCAGACCCTATACCCATGCCTTCTCTTCTTCCCACAATACCTGTTATAGTTCCCCAACCTCTATTTTCGCCTATATTAATCTCCAGTACTCCCACCCCCCCCCCCAGTGCTACCAGACCTACCCAATCTTCCAGGAGCCTAGCCAGTCTAGCAGAAGCCCATCTCAATCTTCTCCTCCTCTGTCTTCTGGCCACCTTGCCAGCCTTGCTCCAGTAAGCCCTAGTAGCCTCTTTCATCCTCATCCACCAGACACCAACTGGGGCACCTTTCTGTATCCAGTCCTCCACCTTCTGCTGAATATCCTCAGCCCACTTGTCCCACATCACCTTATCATCTAACAAAGAGGAATTATGTTGCCAATATCCAGGCCCATCCCCACTCTCCCCAAAATGACCCTGCCCTAACAGCTCCCAATAATCTGACCATAGACACCACTCCACCGCCAGCAACTTCCAAACATCCAAACCCCAGCAGCTCACCATCAGAATTCAATCAATCCTCATCCCCAGGTTACCTGCCCAATATATGTACACCCTCCTATCACCCCAGAACCCCCTGCCAGTATCTACTAGAGTACTTAGCCTTTCCACTTTCTCCTATACCTCTAGCCCTCCACTTCTACCCTCAGCCCCCTGCCCTCTGTCAGTTCTATCCACCAGCACATCTCTGACCAGATTGAAGTTCCCACCAAGCATATCTACTCCAGCCTCTGTGAGAGCTCCGCTCTTCTGAAAACTCTTTACCCAAGCTACACACTCACTCTGTACAGCAGGGCAGTAGCAGAAACCCACTGTAACTGGCTCCCAACCTGTTTCATATCCACTCTCCCCAAACCAGCCTGTCTCCCCAGCTTCTCACATCATGTATCTCCCCTCTGCCTCTCCAAACCAGAATCCCAACCTTGTCCTTCCAAACTGCTTCATCACTCTATTCCTTCATTCATTCCAGCCTATCCAAAACATCCTCATATCTGACATCCTGCAAAAGAAAGATATTGGCCTCCAAATCTTTCAGCTAAGCAAAAATGTTCCAATGTTGAAAAGAACTCCATAACCTATTCATATTCATAGAAAAAATGTTAGTTATACTGTTCATAGGGAAAATTGTGAGATATCAAGTATATCCTCTACTGCTCCATATTCATCACCTCCTGCACTATGTCCAGATTGTATTCAGCAGACACCTTCTTCAGCCCTCTTAGCCTCCAATCCAACCAGTAGCTCAGTCATCTCTCCATCTCCCTTTTCCTCAAAATCTTCAAAATACTCCAGGCAGACCTTCTGCCAGAGCTGTAATTCATGATGCTTCGCCCAACAGTAGGTGGCCCTCTCACCAGCAACAACTGTCAGCCTGGTCTCCCTCTCCTTATCCATCTCATACCTTTCCTTCTTCAAATATACTATAAGTATTTCTGCCTTCAATACTACCACTACTCCATTGCCCTACAAGATCCATATCCAGTGCTCATTACTCATCACTCTAAGGTCCACTTCCCCCAACTCTTCAGCTGCGAAGTTATTCATCAACTGACACACCCATAGTAGGTTCCCCACCTCCTTCCCCCCTGAAGTCATTGGCCTTCCTCTGTCCAGCATTATGGCATCAAGCCCTATACTTGCAGACTTCTTCCACTCCTTCTCTAGAATGTCCACCAATTTCTCTTCACCAGCTGCCACCACCTGTACCACCTTTGCCACATTAGGAACTCTTGTCTGGAGGTATAGGTTGTGTTCTCCAGTCTCTTCATTGTAGTTGAAGTAATCCAGAGTGAATGCAGGTTGATTCACATACCAGTGGTCATTATCTCAATAGATCTCATAGGTATTCATGAACTATTATAAGTTCATTGGCAAAGTTGGCAGAGTAATCAGGGTGACAGAGGTCCTTGGCTTGAGATCATGTCAGTGTCAGAGAGATTATTATCTTCTACTTCATTATTGTCAAACTGGATTATATTGTAGACATCCTTCATAGTATATCCAACTTGGGGCATTTGCAGAATATGATCATCAGGATGCAGGAAGGTTCTGTCTGTGGCTTGAACATACTTAATATACTTGTAGTTGAGTTTTTGTATTATATTGTCAATTTGGCCATAGGACAGAATAGCAACCATCTTGGTAGTAGTAACTCAGAGATAGGGAATAAAGGTAATATACTCATAGAAGAGTTCTTAGTGTTTGTGAGCAATGAATTTCTGGTGTTGAGACATCTGGGCAATGTCTGTATCATAGTGGTGTTCAACCATATCTTCCAGAAGGCAGCCAATCTGATAGTAGCTTGAGATTTGTCAAATGTGGTAGACTTCACTGAGTATGTTTAGGGCATTCCATCAGGCTTCTATGAAGTAGAGGGGTGCTAGACTATGGATATTCATGAGGGGCAGAGAGGGTGTGGCTTAGTTGACAATGGTATTCCAAATGTCAGTACAGATGTAGTTGTAGATTTCAGTAGTTATGTTTGTGTATATGTTTAGGAGTTGGAGTTGTTTATTTGGTTTGTTGTAGTTCTCTGTTTTGACATATCTCAGTGCTTGGGATATATGTGTTTGGTCCTGATTGGTAAGACACTATTTGTGTAAATCATATATTCCATAACTTCAAGTTGACTCAGCTTTATACACTGTGACCTTGGTTTGACTCAGCTTTGTGATTTTGTACATAATTTCCAGATTTGTTCAGAGGGTAATGTGTGATTTCAGTGGCTTGGAGGTTGTGTGCTTACAAAAGTACTCTCATAATTATTATGAATAAAATCAAAAACCCAGCAAGTCAAGACAAAAGAAATACTAATTCTTTAGAAATATAGCAAAACTGAAAGCCAGCCTATTCTCTCAATATTACTGGTGGAAAATGAGGTATAGATATTTAAGAAGATTTCTTAGAGGAAATTCCCCAGCAGTAAATAATATCAGAATCACTTCTGATATATGGTATCAAACACACAACCCTTTAATATATGAATCCAACATATTAGGCATCTGTATTATAAGCATGCCACTTTCTGAGGATAATGGACTTTACTGGATTTTTGACCATCTAAATAGTATAACAACACTAGACCAAATTAGAAGACCTTGATGAGAACATTGAAATCTAAGAAGGAGAGAGATATAAGCATACAATATCCAAGCCTTAGAATTCACATATTACTCTCAGAACAAATTTTGAAATCTCATGCCTGATTATAAAGCTGAGTCAACTTTAAGTCACAGATCATAAACCTGAGTTAACTTGAAGTTACAGATTACAAAGCTGAGTCAACTTGAAATCACAGATCACAAAGATGAGTCAAATTAAAGTCATAGGACATAAGAGATATGAAAATAGATATTTATCAATTAGGACTAAAAGCATATATACATATCAAATATATAGTATATCAAAATGAAGAACTATAATAAACAACAACCATAAATCTCAAACATATATCCAGACATGACCACTGAAATCAAAAATCATGTCTATGCTGACATTTGTAATACTATTATCAATGAAGCTACAGCTTCTCTGCTCCTTATAAATATCCATAGTCTAGCACTTCTCTCTTTTGTAAAAGCCTGATGGAATACCCTGAACATACTTAGCAAGGTCCACTAAATTGAATAAATCTCAAACTACTACCAGATTGACTGTCTTCTAGAAGATATAGTTAACTATCACTGTGATATAGATATTACCAAAATGTCCCAACACCAGAAACTTATCACCCACAAAAACCAAGAACTCTTTTATAAGTATAATACCTTTTTCTCTATCTCTGAATTACTTTCACTGAAATGGTTACTACTCTGACCTATGGCCAAATTGAATTATAGTATAAAAACTCAACCATAAGTATATTGAGTATACTCAAACCACAGACAGACCCTTTCTATATCCTGATGACCATATACTGCAAATACCCTAAGTTAGATATACCATGAAGGATGTCTATGATATAATCTAGTTTAACAATCATAAAGTAGAAAACATTGATCTCTCTGATACTGATATGACCTCTAGCTAAGAATTACTGCTAACTCTAATCACTCTACTAATCTTGCTGATGAATATATGACAGTTTATAACCACCTATAAGACCTATTGGAATAATGATAACTGGTATGAGTATCAATCTGTAATCATATCTGATTACTTCAACAACAATGAAGAGACTGGAGAATATAATCTATACCTCCAGACAACTCTTGAGATTGAACCCACAACCCCACCACCTGAGTATGAATGATATAAATAACAGCCACTAGTATACTATAACTCTGTGACACATAGTACTATAACTTACCAAAGGTATACTAATAGTGAATCCAATAAAAGTAAAGACAATATACCCATTCTCCACCTACTGCCACTCTATCCAGCATATGAGACAGATGATGCCATCTTGTAAGATAGTGATATGGTTTCAATATACTACTATATGAATAAACAGGGAGATATAATCCAAGAACCACTCTTCCTAGATAACTACTTTATCAAAGATAATATTATTAATAGTGACCTCATTAAAGAATATCTAGATAGTATCTAATTCTATAGATAGCTTAGTAGTTATTAGTATAGTTAAAATAGCCTTGTCCTATATAACTGCATACTGACTCAGCAGTCTATTGATCTCTTGGTATATCAGTTCATACTTAGACTATATGACTTTATTCAGACTCATTAAAGTACTAAATACTATACCCATATTTAGTATAGTCTAGATAGCCTTCTATTAGTATAAATACCTGCTCTCCCAGACCTCAGAATCTCAGACAAGAATACTTTCCCATATAAATATCCCTTCACACACTACTCCTAGAATTAGCCAATAGTAATATCATAAATAGCAAATAAATCTATTTAATAACCCACAAACTCCTCTTAAGTAAAACCATAATATATTAGGTCACACTATTAACTAGATCCTGAAATTTCCAAATTGGGTAGTGTTTACAGCAATACACCAATTCAACTTAGCTGGTCTTATTTTCTTAAACTTTCTGAAATATAAAAAATCTGCAATATCCAGAATAAGTCTGAAAAAGGACTTCAGTTAAGACAACACCCTAATCTTGAAATCAATAAGCATAGAGAATATACTCTATTGAGCACTACCTTTCTCTAATACAATTCATATTACACAAACTTCAAGCAATACCTTTTGACACAACTCAGAGAAAAAATACTAGTAACATATTATCGAGCAATTCTGATGGGTATACTGAGTCAGGTAGACCTGGGGCATTCAGCTGACAGCATGTGGGGAGAAGTTATGGCCTAGGGATAGGCACTTTTGGAGGTATGAATAGTGGAGAAGAATCTGAAGGAGTGCTGGTGTCAGGAAGAAATGAGAGCAGAGCTGAGCTCTCCAGTTTTGCTGATAAGATGAAGGAGAGGAGATGGCTGACAGGTGCTTGAGCTAGTATAGCTGAGAGAAAAGATAAGGTTAACCTGGGGAGAGCAGGGGACCCTATGTCCAGGAGAGCAAGTATAGAGGCAGGAGGGAGTATAGCTATAGACAGTGGAGTGACTGCTGATAGAGGTGTAACAAGGAATATAGATAAAAAAAGAGATGTAATGGCTAATAATAGAGCTATAGAGGGGAACTGATAGGGGTAGGGGACCAGACTGATGATGTATCAGGCCTGGCAGTAGTCCCATTACTCAAGAAATCGATTTTAGAGTGTGTAGTCATATTATACTTCTGAGGCTTAGCAGTAATAGTAAAGATGATATTGGGGCTGATCTTGAAGCAGATGGCTGGAGCTACCTTAGTGAAGATCCTGAAGGGATTTGAGGAGATTGCAGTGAGCTTTAAGGAGGCTGCTCCCTTGGAGGAGGCATTGAAGACAGAGAGAGATAGTGGTTCCAATAGCTTACTATCTGAGGTGGGACCCCAGAGTAGTCCAGCTACTGATGTAGAGAGTATCTATGGTGACAATGGTTGAGTCAAGGAGAAGGATAGAGGAAGTTATAGCAGAGTATGGTAAGGTAGTGAATATTAGTTTCTAGGTCTGGAAGGAGATCTCAATCAGGACAGGAGAATGGACATCAGGCTCTGGCTAACTGGGAAGGAAGCTATGGGGAAGCTGTGAGACTGGCCCTCAGTAGTGATGTAGGGGATATTTATCTACAAGAAGATATAAGTAAAGAGGAGTATAGAGGAGGAGGAGAATCTAGTGGAGGTACTGAAGGAGTTCAGTAGAGTGGTAGAGTGGTGGACCAAGATATGGTATGTCGACTCAATACACTTAAAGGTAGTGGATAGAAAGCATAAGAGGTAGTGGGAGAGGGCTCAGGAGTATAAGTAGCAGAAGGAGTTGCTGGCTACTTTGAAGGAGAAGGTGAAGGTATTGCCCAGTTCTGATAGGGCTACAGGGGGCACTCAAGAGAGTGTCTAGGCAGATGATGATATGGGGAGGAGTGCAAAGACTGTGAGTGGGAGCCAGGAGGCAAGGGATCATGCTCTCTATGATGATAGTATACTGGAGGTGTAGAAGGAAGGTAAGGATATGGAAGAGCAGTCTGGAGTCATATAGCCAAAGACTAGTGAGGACATGGAGATATTAGGGACTAACTTTGTTCGATTTAGAGTGCCTGAGATGGCAAGTGGGGGGCAGGTGGTTGAGGTTGGAGAGGATGAGCTAGTGGATATTCCTGAGGAGTAGAATGAGTCTGCAAGTACTGGGGCAGATACTGTGATACTGGGGGCCAGCAGACCAGTAACCCCCAGGGGTAAGGAGATTGGTAACCTGCAGTAGATGTGCCAGGTGATGAACAACTTAACAGCTGAGGAGTTGGGGGATGTGGACCTGTGAGTTATCAGTAAGAAGTACTAAGCAAGAGTATTGCAGAGAGATGGTATTGTGGAGGCCCTGGCAATGGAGATGCTGGCAGTGTACCAGAATGAGAAAGGATATGCAGAGGATGATGTGAGGGAGGCAGAGATGGCTATGGCAGCTAGAGAGCACACAGCCTTTCAGTAGGAACAGAGACATGAACTGGAAATCTAGCAAGAGGCTTACTTAGATTACTGGGAGGAGATAGAGAAGAAGGATGATGTGGTATTGGCTGAGCTTTTAGTTGGACTAGAGGCTAAGCAGATTGGGAGAGAGGGAGCTGCTACAGAACATTGATTGGACTTGGCTAGGGAGGAGATGAATATGGAGCTGTAAAGAGGATATATCTATTTCAACATTATTCTTTGTGAACAGTATAACTAAATTTTTTCATTAAATATGAATGACTTGAGGGATTCCAGAAGACAGAATAACATTTTTACTTAGTTAAAGAGATTAGAAGCAGATCTCTTTCTTCTACAGAATGTGTGATATGAGGAGGACCTTGATCAGTAGGAATAGATGAGAGAATGGGGAGAGGCTGCAGTTTGGAATAGGAAGGTGGGCTACTAGTACAGAAATGGCAAGGTGAAATATGTGGTAGCAGGAATTAGAGAATTAACTAGTCTAAGATAAATGGCATTGGTCAGAGTGAGAGCTAATTATGATTGAATCTTATTACTACTCTACAGTTAGAAGTGAGTATATGAAGTGGATTGATGTTCTTTTAGATAGTAGAGTCCTTGTGGAGGCTAGAGTGGATATGATTGGAGGAGACTTCAATATAGTTCATATTGTGCAAGTGGACAGGACAGATGGGGGAGAGAAATGCAGGGGGCAGGAGTGGTGGCCTAGAGGGTTGAGAGGAGGTTGAGCAACTCAGATCCTTAGTGGTTACTGGTTTAGCAATATAGAGAGATAGGAGGATCTATACCCATTAGGTGGTTGGCCTTGGAACTAGGATTGACCAGGTGCTGACAGCCAATTACTGGGGTCTGGATGTCTGGAAGTCTCTGGAGATTGAGTGGTGTCCATGGTTGGGTTATTGGAGCTTGTTAGGGTATGGTCAGTTTGAAGGAAGTGGGGATGGGCCTGGATATGGGTGTCTCAATTTCTCTTTGTTAGCTGAGAAGGGGCTGTGGGATACTTGGACTAAGAATATTAGACAGAAAGTGGATGGTTGGGTCTGAGTGGGCACTCCAGTGGGTATTCAATAGGTGAGGTTAAAGGAGGCTACTAGAGTTTACTTAGATAAGACTAATAAGGTGAAAGGAAGACAGCAGAGAAGGAGGGTGACTTGGATCTCTACTAGATTGGCCAAAATTCAGGAGAAATAGACTGATCTATTGGTCTTGGAGAGAGTAGAGGATTGGAGGTTGATATAAGTGAAGCTAGAGGTCACAGAGTTATAACAGATATTGAAGGATGAGGAGACTCTTGTGAGAGGAATTGCTGCAGGCGGCATTATAGAGACTTAAGGAGAGAGAGAGGCCCTCTAAGTATCTCTCAAGACTTCTTTCAGTAAGGAGGGTATGGCAGAAATAGGAGGAGGACTTAGATCCAGGTAGCCTGCTGGTGCATAGTTTATAAAACAATTTAGGCTCTCTGAAGGAGAGGTGGAGTGGTCTATGGAGTAAGGAGGAGAGTGGGGCTGATGCTGCCACCATTGAATATACTTTGGAGGATTGGTACTAGCTATAATTAGATGGGCTTAGCAGTTTGGTACTACCAGTTCAGGGGGAGAAGATCTACCAGATTCTTGTTACAATTAAGCTAGGAACTATATCAGGAGAGGATAGACTGCCCAGAGACTTCTAGAAGATGATGTTGGGAATCCCTGGAGTACTGGGAGGATGTGAGCACTTTGTGACTCTGTATTACAGTCAGGGAAGTGGGTGGAAGGACAGTATCTGAGGTTGGTAGCATTGTTGTATAAGGATAGAGCAGAAGGAAGGATTGGAAGAACTGGTGACCAATTATACTCCTAGATATAAACAGAAAGATGATCACTAAGGTGATTGTTGCAAGCCTGCAGAAGGTGGTCCAATAAGTATTAGGTAAAGAGCAATGGGGCTTTATTGGGGGCTGACTCATTCAGAATAGTACTGCTTAGATTTATGGCATTAGCAAAGGGGCTCAAGCCTGTGGGCTGGATAGGAGATTGGCTTTCTGGATCAGAAGAAGGCCTATAATTATATCTAAAGAGTCTGGTTGGCAAAAGTGCTAGATAGGATTGAAGTCTCTCAGTAGTTCCAAGTATCAATAATTAGCCTACTGGAAGAGAGTAGGGTGGTACTCATGTGTAATAGTCATCAGGGTGTGGAATTCTTTTTAGATAGAGGTATTCACCAGTGTGACCCACTGTCTCCCATTTTGTATACTCTATCCTTGGAGCTATTGATAGATAGAATTTGTTGTAAAGTAGTGGGGCTCTCATATTTGAGATCATCCAGAAGGTTGGAGTCTTTGTAGATAATATGGTAATTGAACTTGGATCAATTGTAGATATGAGGGAATCTAAAGAAATAGTGGATTGGTAAGAGGTACACTCTTGGGTGAAACTCAACTGACACAAGTGTGAAACTATAGTATTGGACAATGGTCTGATGGGAAGAGATATTATTGGAACAATTTTCCTCATTAAAGATGCTGTGAGATACCTGGGTATCTTCCTCAGTCTAAGAATCAGTTCTGCCTTAAACTTGGTAGAGCAGTGGGTGGTTATTTGGGGGGAGGCCCTGTAGAGCTGGGGTGGCTATAACATCTCTTTAGTAGGCTACATTTCAATCCTAAATGTCTACTAGCTTCCAAAGCTATAGTATTTGATATATTATTTGGACTTTCTGATCTAAGTAGTGAAGAGGCTATTGAAGCTGGCCAAGGACTGAATCTGGACTGAGAGGTAGAGTCTGATTAGTTGAGATATTTTGTCAATTCCAGTGAATAGAGGGGATATTGGGCTGGTTGACTTCCTGAAGAGGCTTTATTATCTGAGAGTCTGGTGGCTGAAGAGAGCTGTGGAACTGAGGGGATATAGATGGATTTCTCTGATGCAGAAGATCTGGAAGATGAGATTTTCACCAAGAGGCTCCTCAGAATATCTACTGTCTTTGGTTGGACTTAGGGGCAGTAGGTGCATGTAACATAGGGGCTCCGAGTAGGGAGTAGTTGATGGGGTACACTATATTGGTCTTCACTGACATGAGGCTGAGAGAGAGACACTGTGGGGCCCAGTGATATGGTAGTGAGATTATGTGTTATTGGGGAGTACTCTACTAATTGACCTTGATATCATGATGGAGTAGAGTACCAGAGAGGGTTAGGACAGGATATATGGCCTAGTGGCTGACAGACTGTGGGTATTGATAAAGGATGGGACTGGAATAGAGTCTGGTCCTAGAGTGCTGAGATATAGTACTGGCTACTATCTAAGTTCTAAATAGTATGGTGGTACTTCCTGAGAAGGAATATCATACTCAACTTTTGTTCAGGCTACCTTATAAAAGGTGACCAATTTGACTGTGAGGAGTATTATAATATAGAGCAGAAAGGGGGGTTTCTGCAGATACCACAACATTGGCTAGAGAAGTGTAAAGTTCTTAGAGACTTTTGGTTAGCAGTTGGAGATAGATTTGGTTTTGTGAGGAGAAGGGATGATGAGAGAGATTGATGGGAGGATTTGAGGGAAAGATTGGTAGGTGGGGTTAGAAATGAGTAGCTCACTGTTAGGTGGGTTTTGGCTATATAGGTGTGATTGGCTAGACACTGGTTGTTTGTTTTTGAGGAGAGGTAGTAGTTGAGTTTGGGGGAGTAATTATTGAGATAGAAAGGGTTGATGGGAGATGTCTTGATGGGTTGGTGGCTGGGATGGTGTCTGCAGAGGGGCCATCAGTACTGCTTAGTAGAGAAGATATCTGGACATAGTGGTGGAAGAGTTATAGTAGCAGATAGTAAGGTAACCTTCAATTATAAAAATGTAAGAGAGGGTCCCTCCAGGAGAATTGGGTAGTGGGTTGGGGTACTGTAATTATATCTTGATAGACTGAATGAGTAATAAATGGTGTAGTCCAAGTGACTATTAAAAAAAAAAAAAAAAAAAAAAAACAAGTTGATATACTCTATATGAAATTGATCTTGACCTTAAGAAAACTGTCTTCCAGAATATCCAGAACTTCCAGATAACCCTTTTAGAACTATATAATAGTACTTTAATAAAGTATCCCCTTATAGAATGATGATATATATATGTAAATGGCTATATCTTAAAATATAAAAATAGATCATATTTATCTTAAGTTAGATAAGACTTAGATATAGATTAAGTTAAGTTAGAGAAAGAAGAGTCTTACCTGGAAAAGTCTATACTTGCTAACTTATTGTTTACAAAGTGATAAACCTCTATAGTCTTCTCAAGGACTTGATTATTCCCTAATAAAGATGATTCTTCACTAGAAGAACTATTGTTGAAATTGATAACAACATTCATAAAAGTTATCACTAATAAGCTAGCTCTAGTAAGAGCTGAGTGTTTCATATATTTAGCTAGTAGGTGAGGTATTTTGATAATTATAGTAAAAGAAAGAATTAAACTATAAATGTAAATATTTGATATTGTATATTTGTTTATAAGTATGAACCCTAAGAACTAGTAATATATATCACTGCTTCACAGTCTTATATAAATATACAATCTCTACTTTCTTCTCTGCTACTGCCTTGTGTAGTTCATTAATTTCAACCTTTAAAGCTATAGATATCTTTTATATATTATACATCAATATCAATAGTTAGGAGTAGGGACTTCTTAGCAGACTATACAGCAGGATCTCATCACTATAATTACTCATGTGACTAGATTTCAACTGCACTATAGATAACATTTCCAACCTGCTCTGTGAGATGGGAATCACTAGTGCTGATGGCAGATTAAAGGGTGAGAAGGCTGTAGTATCAAATTTATTATAGATAAAGTACTAAGGAGGATGATTTAGATCAGTCAGTATAGTAATAAGAAGAATTCTAAAATTAGCTAAATTTATCAATATTCAATTTTAATCAGTTAAATATTTAGTATTATTGATCAATTTTTACCAGATAATCTGAAAGAAGTATTACTATTATAGTCTATTTCTCTACTCTAACTTTTGCTGCTTTTGGATAATTAGTTAAAGTTGAAAATGGAAAGAGTCTATAATATCAATATTATCTGTTATTTATCACCTAACAGATTTGAAGTAATATCTGATGATATACTTATCCAAATTCAAAATTCTATCTCAATTTTGAGAATATCTAATATGAAGATAATCTCTTATAATACTTGATGATTTTTTACAATATTATAATCTTATATCTGTACCTATGGTTTTATATACTCTTATACTCCTTAGAAGATTACTCATTAGAATACCCAAATAGTGTAGTCCTTACTATTATAGATAGAAATCAACCTCTTAGTTATATATATATTTGTTACAGAAACTATAACTATTATACCCATTCTAGGAGTACTTATGCCTGCTGTGTTCAGTATATTTACACTCAAATCTTAGCATAGTCTAAGAGAGATATTACTTATTAGTTACTAAGTAGAACTTATAACTTTTATTATAATTTAGTAGAGTGAATACTGATGAAGAGAGATAAGAACATTGGTTATTATTCCAGATAGTACATATTTATACTTTGAGTAATATAACTCAAAGATGATATAGTTATATATGTATATATATATCATGATAGTTGATCTGAATTAGGAACATGAATCAGGGGAATTAGACATTTGATTGTAATACCTAAACCCAATTCCTGATATAGTATAGCCTTATAAATAGCAGTCATTGTTATTTCACAACTGTTAAAGCTTTTATGAATATTAAACTCTTTGCAGATATTGAAAGATTCAATACTTGCAAAAAGTGACTCATAATATAGTCACAACTTAGCCACCTAATAGCTAGCAAACTTGTATAAATAATCTAGTATCCTAGAGTGAATAAACCTCAGAGCAAAATAGTTCAAAGCAAAGAAAAAGCAAAGTAACTAGTAAGCCTGTAGGCAGATACACTTTGAACTCACCCACCCCTACATCCAAAGACTCTGCAGAGTTAAAGAAGACCAAGTTTTCGAGATAGAGAAATTCAACATACTTCTAAGATTAAGTATCTACTATATTACAACTTAGTGCCCATTGGCTAGTGATTCAAGATGAATCCCTCACTTTCAAGCTAAACAATGAACAACTGCCACCACCTAATAACCATACAAATTGAACTAAGATATCCAGATGAGATAGATATGAGGCCATCAGTATTCTATGGTTATACTTCAGACAAATCAATCATCACTTTTATTGATGATTTTGAGCAATATACTGCTGTAAGGGGCATGACAGCAAGGCAGCAAGTAACCCTCATACTCTTCAGTCTCTGAGGACCAGCAAGAGCAATATTCACAGCTGTAACCCATGTAGGAAATGATGATGATATTATACTAACAGCACAGAAAACCTGGCTCCAAGCCTCATATTACACACACAAGATCAAGCAGGCACTGAAGGATCAGCTCAACATAATATATCAAAGAATAAGTAAGGATCTAAACATATTCTAAACCAGAATCCAATATCAGATAATTCTTGCAGATTATGCTGCCCCTATCAGAGACCAAGTAGCCACACTGTATCCTTTCACCAGTAACATTCAGGTAATACAAGACTTAGACAACACTTTCTGTAATATTTTTGGTAAAAGGAGACTATCAACATAGACAGCAATGACTGTACTGGTGAGTGTATCAGCCAGGGAAGCAGCAGTACCTTTGACTGGCAGCATGTTGGGAGGAGATGGGGAGATGGTTTGGAGATGCTGGAGCCTTCTATGGTTGGTCATAGCATTGGTGATAGAGGGAGGGGCAGATTGAGGCAACAAGGAGGGGAGAGGACAACCTTTGCTGATAAGGTCAAGATGGGGAGAATGGCATCTAGTCTGGATAGTTGGTTGGGACTAAGAGGGTGTTGATGGCTATAGTTGGGGGACAGGAAGGGGCCCCCATGGGAGGGTTGGGCTGTAGGGG